>JAOCPS010456777.1:0-11841 GCA_025505425.1 Graphium colonna
GAGAAAATGCCCTTGGCATTAAGTCCGCCTGTGTACAAAATTTGTGCAAAAAGATTTAATAAATAAATAAATAAATACGCAGTAAGTGTTTTCTTTTCATCCTAGAAATACAGAACCCAGAACTAGCGACGCAGCATTAGTCATGGGCCGTTCCACTGTTTTTTAACTTGCCATCGGTTATATAACGTTATCGTTGCCTACAATCAGAACGTTATATAACTGATAGCAAGTGAAAAATCACTGAAATGGCCCATGCCTACGCAGTATGTTTTTCTGGTTAAAGTGACTTAAAAAAACGTTTTTACGATTACTGAAGCAATTCAAATTGTATCAAATACGTTTTCTGTCGTCGATATTTTTTCAAGTGGTAGAACATAACATCCTTTCACAGCTTTTGTTGCAATTTTACGGCCATGCTCGTCCGGCGATGTACCACCGCCCTTTATAAAGACGGCATAAAATAAAGTATGCATGACCTTTGGGGATGCCGGATGGCCATATCTACCCTTCTCTTTTCCCACTCTTATCTCCTCAAAATCCTTAGTCCCGACCCATCCTATCCAATAAACCTATTGTGTCCAATTTCTCAGGTTGACAACGCACTCGCAACCCTCCAAATGTTGCGTGTCCATGGGCGACGGGATCACTTACCATCAGGTGATCCGCCTGCTCGTTTGTCTTCCTTTCCATAATACAAAAAAAAGTCATCATGCCCATTACACTTAAACAGGGTGATTGGTGGATCACCTGTAATATTCAAGGACGTAGTATGTAGGGATCATATGTGAAGGATAAAAATATTATTACAAATAAATATTGATTTACCGCGGAGTAAACATAACATAAAGTCAAAAAAATTATTGCGCAATTCATACTTACTCTAGACACGGCGTAGCCGGAGTGGAGGGGAGGTCGATACCTGCGGCGTGCTCAGCTGTGCCGGCACCGCGCTGTACCGCCACACTTCATTCATTCCCTAATTTTATTACATAAATATGATGGCAATCGAGTACCGAGTGCTTTCCTTTAATATCGAAGGTGACTTGCCAATCATACTGTATCATACATATAATAATGAAAGCAAATGTGAGTATTTTATGAGAGATAAAATAAAATTAATTTTTCTGATAACTTGCATTTATTGAGTAACTATGATAGCAAGTGCAATTGCTACTCCTATTCTCTTTTATATAAGAAATTCGTAAAAGTTAGAAAATAGGGATACACGCTAATATACATCGAAGATTATATATTATCTATATTAAAATGGACAGACAGACGTGGTAACACTAGTAGTACCATTGTGACTGTTTCGTTATATACACTTCCTTCATAAAATTGGATATAATCATAGAAGAAGCATATTGTTACTTAAGACATAACCAGAGATTCTCTTCGATATTTTTTTTTGTCTTTTGACTCAAATAGAGTATATATGATTTAAGAGGCTAAATGCCAATAATGATAATTTATTCTAAATAAGACTACAAAGAAAAAAAAATTGCCATATCCTTCGTTAAACAGTATGTGGAAAATATCAATTCATTCAGAGATAAAAATACACTTGAAGACACTAAAGATATCAAAAGTTGAAGTTTTCTTAAACGAATTTTTTATATTATTTTCCCGTGAATAAAAAATTGAGCCGACTAAATCGATTAATCGCCACCAATTCCCTGATACATTATGTATATTTGTCATATCGATATCTTAATTCGCAAACCGTCTGACATTTCAGTAATTAGTTCAAGGGAACTATAAAAAGATGTAATTTTTTTCAAATTAAATACAAAAACTAAATTCAATGCGTAGAGAACGCAGACGGGTTTTCGAAAAAACTGTTTATTCAAGGAATTTTGATAACATTAGATTTGAAATTTTTCCAAACCATGTCTTCGCCCACTCCATGTTTGTACAAAAGTGGACTTTGCTGGTTTGCGAATTAATATATCGATGTTATTCATGAGGATATGACAACAGCAATAGTAAAATAAAAAGTTTATCATAAAATATACGCCAAAGGATTATGATATATATTAAAGAAATAAAACACCGTCGTTTCAGCCGACGGTGGAACGTTAAATGCTAAAAAACATGGCATGCGTTGTTTTTATATACATAATATCGATTTGTGAATTTGTTCACATCACATAGACTTTTTCTACGCGTTTCATGCAGAAGACTTCTTTTGTTTTGGGGCAGATGATCGACCCGTGCTCCTTCACCATTTCTTTTAAAGCCTGAAAAGAATATAGATTAATTTATCTCCATGCTGTTTATTTTTTTATAATAAAACATTTAATCACCCGGACGGTCAAATAATGTAAGAGCATTAATTAAATAGGTTTCTTAATAGTTGATATATTTAATTTTTCTCTTTTATCATTCTATTTTTGCCATTCTTTCTCTTTCCTTCTTATCTTTCTTGCTAGGATTCCCGTGCTATTTGGGGTCGGCTTCTAATCCAATCAAACATTATTGGAATATCAATTTTGACATAAAGCCACAGGCATCTGTCCCCGCAACCCAAAGGGATAGACTGAAGCCGAAGGATGGATTAGTTGTCAAAATATTTGAATTTATTCGTATCGTATTAATCGTTTAACAACTGCCAATGGTGCTTTGGCAACCGATGCCTATTTTTTAGATACCTAAGCGACACACAGATCCTTATAAGGCAATCCGAAGGTCAGCCCGATTGCTTTAAACTTACCAAGAAACAACCCAAACTCATAGATTCTCCGAGTATTTTCAACTAATAAAAAGTACTCGTGGATCTGCTCTAAATACTTTCATGTATTTATAGCAGATCCACGGGAGAAACAGCGATACGAAGATCTCAGGGTGCAGGCGAAAAAGAGCTATAAATAAAACAAGGGATGGAGAAATAGCTAGAAGACAGTAATACAGAAAACCTTGGTGACAGCTTGTGAATCGCATAAGTTCTATAAAAACTTGTTCTACCGCGTTGTCAAAAAAGGATACAACTTATCGCACAACTATTCCTCGACAACTAAGAACATCTCGAAACAGCCACAGAAGATCTCAAAAAGACATGGCGTGATTGTTTTCAGAGTTTAGTAAACCGTACAGAGCATCAAGTCACTTCGGACTCCGAGGCAAATGGCGACTGGCAAATGCCAGCGTGACTTTACAGACTTTTGTACATATTATGGATTTTGGAACAACTGCGCAAATGTAAGAGTACATAAGTTTTTTTTTTTCATTTAAAGACATGAAAATAAACTTTATCGCTCTGCTACCGACAGCGAATAACGTATGCGTGCTGCAAAATAGGCTCGTATCTCTCCGCTCGAATTATCAGGGATTATCAGTGTTGGTACCGACGAAATCGGAGTATATAATAGAGTAGACGAGATTTTCCTCCTTAAGCTGCTTATGAAGAAGAAATGGGAATACGTATATAGTCTCCACTAATTGTTCATGGACTTCGGCAAGACCTACAATATTGTTTACAGGGAATCCTTATATGCCTTCTTCATAAGCTCGGTATCCCACTGAAATTCATTATATCGATAAAGAATGCCAACACAAAGAGCAATATGCGCGTTAGGGTTGTAGACGAAGTCACCGAGGCGTTCGAATTGGTTACCAGACTAAAGCAAGGAGATACATTGACCCCTATGTTGTTTAATATATGGACAAAATGGTGTGTTTGGATATGCAGACGATCTCGCATTTTTAGGTAAAAATTACAAAGAAATGGATTCCTTTATTAAAATTTTGCTGTCTGTAGTCGGGCATAGAATTAACCATGGTAAAAGGAAATATCTCCGCATGAAACGATAAATTTTCATTTGACATATTTCGTTTAAAGGAAGCGCTAAATTTAAATACGTGGGATGCAACATAACGGATACGAATACACGCAAAGAGGAAGTCGACATCCGGATCCACAACACCCTTAGTTTAGTGCCCCTTGAAAAGGTTTTAGTTTTCAACCTGCTGAGCAGAAGGACCATAGTACGAATATACAATACCACGATAAAACCGAATTTTGTGTACGGTAGAGAAACTTGGATACTAACCCTTAAAGAGGATAAACTTCCGGTGGTGGAAAGATAAACCGTTAAGATTTTGGACCCTACCCAAAAAGGAGATAGGAACTGGAGAGCGCACATAAAAGGAAAATTGTTTAATTGGTCGATGAACTAAACTTAATGGGAGAAACCAAAGCCCACAGGCTCGAGATAGGCCATTGTTGAAGATGGGACGCTCTCGTAATGTCTTTAAAGCGTAAATTAGAACTTCGTTTGCCTGCTGTCCTGTCAGGTGCGCAGATATCACTGGAAAGACGTTGCGAAATAAATCTACACGAATTTTTTCTTGACAAATCTTTAATAAGCATTGGCGCATTATTCTGTCGGAGGCCAAGACTCAATATTTCGCTCTGTAAACGAAATAAGTCTTACTGTGTGTTTGTATCTAATTTTAAGATCTGTTGTAAGAAATATATATCCTGATCTGTTATTAAAACATATCGCAAAGAGGTTGCCTAGTGAAATCGTTCCAAGTCAAACAACTGCCAAATTTAGTAGAATAAATACAAGTCTTATATCTATAATATTAAAGTTTAAATTTCTTTGATCGAAAATCTTTTAAATTGAATATTTCATTTTAAATATCTGCGGACACGTGATTTAACTAGACAACGTATTTAGAATGTATCAACGTATTCATTATCTAGCACATGAAGATGAAGGTACATATTGATACAGGTGGTAGAGGATAACATCTTTTCACAGCTTTCGCCGCACTTCTACGGCCGCGCTCGATTGGGGAAGTACCACCACCCTTTATAGAGTCGGCATGAAATAAAGTGTGCATGACTTTTGCGGATGTCCGACTCCAAATCCGTAACCATGACTTCATCCTGTCCAATTTCCCAGGTTGACAACGCACCCGTGGCTCTCCGGATGTCACGTGTGTCGATGGGCGACGAGTTCGCTTAGCACCAAGTGAGCCGGCCGCTCGAATGTCTTACTCTGTACAGGACGTAACGGTACAAGCAGGACTGACCTTCTCGCCGTAGACCTGTCCGTTGGGCAGCGCCATGGGCTGGTTGTGCTCGTTGAGCGGCTCGCGCGAGATGCGGCAGACCAGCCGCGAGTGCGAGCAGTGCGCGTGCGGCAGCGTCTTGGCCAGCGCGTTCAGCGGCGACGCGCACGCCGGGCACGACGACACCTTGCTGCTCTCGCTGAAGCACTGAGTGCCGAGCGGTTAAGGCGCTTATTTTGACATTATACACGGTCATTGGCGAGTCGCCGTCGATATTCCAGGAGACCACTCAGTACTCGACTGTCGTAGCCGAAATTTTACACTAAATAATTTTTTTTTCTAGCCACTACGACATAGGTCTATCGGCCGATTGCATCGAGCGACCATTGTCCGACGTCGCTACTCGATTTAAAGCTGTGTTTTTATTCTTCCCGATTTATCGTGAAATTATTCGTTTTGAATAGCCAATTCATATAATTGCATTCACTTCTCTAGTTTAGTAGCGATATGGAAAACTATTGAAACTAAATAAATATTCGAAAAATTATAAAGAGAAATGGGAATTACCTACATCATATTGTCACGGTTGCAATAAAGATACAAAACGTGAAAAAATAAGTATGTTATTAATTAATCAAATGATTGAAATTAAATAAATGAAAGCAATTATAACGTAAGGTACTTTTGTTTTATTCCGAAAAATCTCTCTCGCTTTCACCCGATTTTCAAGTGCCAAATTGACCAATTTTCAATTATATGTAACAACATTCAATTCTTTGTGCCTGGCATGGAACGTTTGACCTTCAGTCGCTACTAGCGTTCTGTGTTAAATCACATGTCGTATAACCGTTTCCTCGCACCGAAATGTGTTTATTTTTTAATAAACATGTGAATTTTCTTTGAAAGTTCACAAGTCGAAGGTTATTTTAATGCAATTATTGTACATAAGTATAATTCCTCTTTTTTAAATACGACAACAATAACTAGAAATTCGACAAACCTTTGTTTAACTATCATTAGGTTTGTTGTAATTAAAATACGCAAAAAAAAATAGCAGCCGCCGCGCTGTGTTTAGACACTAGGATGCGCATACGTTTAAACATTTATACAACTTTCGATGAAGATTATTCTAGTCTTTAACTTACTCAGTCAATTAATATTTATTTTTAAGATTACTTTTTTTCTTTATACATGATACCCTCATATACCCTTCTTAAAAATTCAAGACAACACATATTGAGGACGTTATACGTGAGGATAATATATGAAGAATAAAAATTATATTAAAAATCAATATTATTTGAAACTAGTTATATTATTCCAAAGTTAAATAATTAATTACAAAACCCATAGGCAAGCTAGCAGATACGGCTCGGGCGGATGACCTGTACCGGCGTAATGCCAATCAGGCCGTCATGCCAAGTTTCGTTTAGTGACTCACCCTGCATATCAACTAGCTAGTGCCCTCGGCAGCACTTGCGCGCATAATCAAAATAGCACAATATTGCATATGATCAGCAGTTTCCCAAACTATGTTAACTTAATGTGCTTCGGCACAAACTTTCTTGAAGATCTACATGTAATGGATTTCAAACAGGCACACCCAATTCTAATTGTAGCATATTTACAACCCTAGAAATTATTCATCAAGTAAATTGTCGCCACCATGATTTTCAGGCCAATGAACTAAACCTTTTCCTTTCTTATAGACCTTGCTGGTATAGCTACTTTAATATTATACATTACCATGGGTCTTGAATCCTTTAATTACTTACCACCAGATGTGTTATGCGAGTAAAATAAATTTAATTTCTTGACCTAATCTCGGATTCCGTAATACGAGTATATAAAAGTCAAATTTCGAATTCAGAGAAAAGTTTGTTTTGGCCCTGTTGACGCGATCATAAGTAAATATTTGTTCGGCTCTTTTTATACAATTGACTTTACAGTCATTTATGTAGCAATGAACGATGCAAATGCGCAAAAAATATATATTAATGCAAAAGAAACAATGTGGGCGATAGCAAACACCCTTGTGGTACACCAACATATTCAAACTTCGTAGTGAAGCGTGTGCCGCCGGACAATAACATTGATTCTAAAATATTTGGAATACAAATAATTAATTCTCAATTTTTTTTAAGTAGCTCGTAAAATGTATCTTATGAAGGATATTTCTATGACTTAATTGGTTAAAAGCTTTTTTTTAGATAGATTTCATAGAAAAATAAGTATCGGAGAATACTAAATAATTGTTACCTTACGGCCAGTATGGAATATTAGCGAGTGCACTTGTTTTGCGTGCACGCTTGTGGGTGGTTTAACATCTCTTACTTAGGCAGAAGTACCTAGATTGACCTCGGAGGCTAAAATTCAATCAGGAAGACTTAAGGTTTATACCACACCAACTCCGTCGATAGATGGAGAAAAAGAGCCACTACGTGGACAGAATCAAGGGGACATAGAAGAAGAAAGCGGTACAGAGAGAAGTAGATCGACGATATACGAAACGTCACTGGATTCCACTGGGAAATACACAAAAGAAACGTCACTGGATTCCACTGGGAAATACACAAAAAGGGGCTTCGAGTATTTAGTCGAAAACTTATTTCTAGACGTGTAAATAAAAATGTCTTGTGTAAATGTGATGATTAAAGAAATAAAGGCTCAATATTATGGACGCGAAGAGTGAGCGGCATATAAAAGGATATGGCGTGTTGAGCGCCGCCAGGCCCAGCTGCAGCGCCACGGGCAGCAGCGGCAGGCGCGCCGGGTGCAGCAGGCGCGCGTGCTCCCAGCGGAACTGCAGCACCAGCGCCGCCCAGCGCCCGGCCTGCAGCAGCGACCGGTACGGCTCCACCTCTGCCGACGCCCAAACTACATCTTCAAACGAGGCCTCCCGACTCACAGAGATCACCTAACTGCGCAGGAGATATTATAGCGCACAAATCAACACGCAACCGTAGCCGTGTTATCCGACATTACCTCCGAATATCTCCCTCAGAGATCAGACGCAACACCTGCTTTTTATATGCCCGTCCGATGCCATCATCTTTCATTTCAGGCAATCGGGTGATCAGCCCGTATTGCCCTAACCCAAGCTAAAAGCAACAATACGAAGTTGTTGTTCCTTTTCGGGATTCGGACCCACGATCTCCGGTTTTCAAATCAAGGGCCATTAGACTAGGAAAACGGTTTATAGAAAAGACATGTTATAAAATGAAACGAAATATCATTATTCAATGTTGAAATGTAGTGTAATGTACACTTGTTTATTAATTACCAAAATAACTACCACCGATTCAGAAAGTAAAGCCACTGACCTGAAAAGAACCGCCGAAAGAAACTCGGAGAAATTAATCTTTTTTTTATATATATGTTTATAACTTGTTTTAATTATGATATACACTGCCGGCCAAAAATTTGAGATCACTTCTAAAAATCTTTAAAACCAACAAAACATGTCAAGAATACTTATGATAAAACACCTGCGTATGTATATTTAAATATTTATAGACGTAATAACTTTTTAGTTTTTTAAGTTATTTTCGTAAAAAGGTTTTCGTTTGAAAACATCAATTGTCGCCGCAGATAAATCCAAATTGTAAGTGTTTGGAGGCAAAAGACGAGTTTTTGTTCAGCGGAGTACCGACGAAAAGATGATGCCGGATTGTGTGGTGCCAACAGTGAAGCATGGCGGTGGTTCAATTACGATGTGGAATGGTTTTTCGGACGGTATCATGAAAAAGAAGCAGTACAAACAAATAATACAGCGAAATGCTGTGCCATCAGACTGAGAATAATTGGATATGGTTTTAATTTCCAACAAGACAACGATTCTTAACTCACTTCGAAATTATGCCGGGGTTGTTTAGAAAATAAAGAAGCAAAAGAGGCGTTAAAATCATGGTCTGTCTACCCCAGAGCCCGGAACTTAACCCCATAGCACTATTTTGGCAAGAGCTGGAGAGAAATGTGCGTAGTTGTTGTCCCTTCTCGCAAGAAGATTTGTTGAAGGCATTGCAAGTAAGCTGGAACAGTATCTCAAAAGATACAATCGGCAAATTGATTGGCCGCATGCGAAGACTTGTCAAAAAATGTATCTAGTGTAAGGATAGTAGTAAAAACGCAGTTTGATGTGTAAACGGATTTTTTAAGTCAAATTGTAAATATTTTATGTTTATGCTAATTTTAGCAATGTATATGCATTGTTAGATAAATATATAAATGAATAATTCAATTTGATGCTTTCAATTTTGAGTTTAATGTCATTTTTCTCTTTTATGTAGGTGGTCTCAAAGTTTTGGTAGGCAGTGTATACTGTCTTGAACTGCGTCTTGAAATAAATTAAATAATCGACATTGAAAAACAAATAACGTCAGTAAGTGAATCGAGTAAGACTTATGACTATATAAGTGATGGTAAAAGAATTGTTTCTCACCCGTGTCCTTTGGAAAGGCCAGCATGCCCATACAGTGCTGTATATCCTGCAGTTGGCCCTCTTCGTAAGTGGAGAAATGCTTCTTCGCATAGCGTACCGCCTCCAAGCGTCTGTCGTCACGAACCAACTCTATGAACTCCTAGAACATGGAAGTAAATGTAATTTTTAAAAATTCCTTTTGTGGGAATATAATTTAAAAAAAAACACGTTTAACAATAAAGTTTACCAGGCTAAATTTTAAAGGCGACACGGTCTACTACAAACCAGTAAACTGCGCTGATATTGTGGGATATTCTAGCGTAAAAATGAGCGCAAGGATACCAATGTTCACTCTTCATTTCACATCACGAATCCAATCTATTCAGTTTACTTAGCAGTAACTAAATTAGCCGATAGAGCAAGCATATAAACATGCCGACTGGTGAGTAATTGACGATAATAAAGGAGCGCACTCAGTAGTCGGTTGTCATCGTATTTATGTAATAGAGTTAGGGGCACTGTTTCCAACCATATTTTCAAATAATCCGGTAACGCCGTCTCCGCTAGGATGAACATGTGTTACGTCATTTATTATTCATGTATCGATTGTGTTTCTTAGACACAAATTAATATTTATTTTCAATATTTGTAATCGTCATATATGATCCCCACAAATACCGTCCTCGTGTTTTGAAAGTGACTCACCATTTACCCTGTATATGAAAACTTTGTTCAGTCCCCAATTAATTGACCCTGAAACTCAAATATTAATGGAAGCGATTGTAACAATTCTAGAACAGCAGTCTAGTTCTAGTGTCGCTGCAAGCTTGTAACTTTGCGATAGATTGCTTCAACTATTTGCTAAGAAGACAAATAATAACTAACATAGATAAACCCATATTTTTTCTGATACCATAATTTCAAAGTACTAATTTACCAACGCTGTTTAACATATTGTTTGAAGCGCCAAAGCATAAAATACTGTATAATTTCTAAAAACTAAACAATCACTGAAAATTTACATGTTTTTGGTTAGTGTATTGGACCCGTAATTTGTTCGCAGCCTACGTTAAGCACCAAGTTAGTTATAAGATGATAAAATCACCTGTATGCGTATATTGAACTCCATAGTCGAATTGAGCTTACGCAGCTTGGATTTGTTGTCGGCACACCACTGCAGGCATCGAGCGGTGCGACGAGCCGACAGCTCGCGTTCTACCTCTGCAGCCGCCTGGTAGATGTCTGACAAAAGTAGGGCCTTAGCCTCATTAATCCCTCAATAATATACTTATAGAAACCTATACCTCAATAACCCGTTCAAAATATTGCACCACTTCTAGGAAACACCGCTTTTACTAATTACAACTTTTAGAGTCTTACTAACATACTACGAGACCTCCGTCAAATTCTTGCACCTCTTCTACCTATTGCGCTTCTCCCTAGTTATATATTTTTTTTGAAAACTCATTCAAGCTTCTTTGTCACCAATTCCACATTTATAACAAGTGAATGAATTTTCTATTTCTCACGCCTCTCTCTAATATAATACGCAAAACCCATTTAAGATAGTCGAATTGATTGATTGATTAGTGTCTGGCAAAGGGCAGAGCCTAAGCCTCTTTCACCTCTTAATAATTTACCTCAAGAACCCTATTCCTCGGTAACCTGTTCATAATATTGCACCACTTCTAGGAAGCACCACTTCTACTAATTACAACTTTTAGTGTCTTACTAACATACTACGAGACCTCGGTCAAATTCTTGCGCCTCTTCTACCTATTGCTCTTCTCGCTAGTTACTTATTTTTTGAAAACTCGTTCAATAACCTTTCTTATTAAATTCACATTTATAACAAGTGAAATAATTTCTACCACTCACGCCTCTCACTAATATAATATATAAAACCCATTAATAAGTGCCTGACAAATGGCTGTACCGTAGCCTTTTTCACCTCTTGAAACTCTTTTTAATACTACGATAAGCTATACCTCCATAATCCAAAATTATTAATTACCAAAAATATGTTATACTTATATACTACAAAACCCATTCACGTCCTTACACGCCTAATCTCTACTACTAATAACGAATTTGTAGCGTGCGTTTACCTCTTCTATCGATCGCAATTCTTACTAGTCTATAAAGCTTCAATTCGCATACCACATCTGCCGTCGGGTAGATATCTGGCAAAGGGCAGATCCTGAGACTCTTTCACCTGTTAGGCCTCTTTATAATACATCAAGATAAGCTTATATTTCAATCAATCAATCAATCAATCAATCAATCAATCATTTATTCATTGTTCAGTTATAGGTACAGAAGATGATATATAGTATAATAAACCTCTACAACTTGCCGGTTAGGCGTACAATGTCATTAAAGATATACTTAAATTAAAATAC
>JAOCPS010456887.1:0-11841 GCA_025505425.1 Graphium colonna
GTCTGATGTAAGCCGGGTTTTGTCTGACTCCCGTACATGGATGGTCCTGGAGGTGTGAGTACACGCCGTGGTCGTTTTTATACTGCAGTTTAAGACGACATTGTGAATTCAGTAGCAACCGAGATGTCAGAGCAGCCCTATTTAGAAAGGCACCACTCTCCTCGCTCATCCGGGGAAGGGGCTAGAAAATGTGCCTTGAACAAATGCTCGTCCCTACTTTAAAGAGTGGTAATTACTAATGCTGCCACTGCATTACTTTCAACGTGATCGACAGTACATAAAACTAAAAATACACCAAAGATGATCTTTGGCGCGTGGAACATAAGGACGCTTATTGATCGGGATGGTAATAATTCATTGGTATAATGAAGATGTGGCGTTTGTCAGTGAAACACATCTTGCTGATGAAGGAGAGCTGGTGGAAGATGGTGGTGGCTACGCTTTTTTTTTTGAAGATGGGATCAGAGCCCCGATATTCAGGTGTAGTATTTGCTATTAAGAATCACCTAGTAAAGCGACTTGGGGTACCCTGTACATATTTCGGACCGTTTGGCCACATTACACTTTCTATTGGACAGGGACCCTACCTTTATGTAATCAGTGTTTACGCTCCAACACTAGACAAGTTTGATGACATCAAGGGCAATTTTTTTGCCTTGGAAGTATAAACGCCAGAGAGCAGATATGACTTACTAGACCTCAATGCTATGAGGCACGGCCTGAAGTTCTTGGTAGACACGGAATCGGTAATATGAACAACAATGGTCTGTTGCTACTCAGTCTTTGTGCTCAATACGGACTAGCAATATCAAATACCATGTTCAGACTTGCAGCCAAGTACAAGACAACGTGGATGCATCCACAATCCAAACATTGGCATTTGATCGACTATGCTATCGTACGGCAGAGAGACATCAGTCAAGTGCAAAGCACTCGCGTTATGCGCGGTGCGCACTGTTGGACCGACCATCGTCTTATTGTCACGAAGTTACGACTCCACCTCCATCGCCCTCGTAGATCTTTCGTAAAAAAGCCTACGTCTTTAACACGTTTAAAGGATTGCGATGTGAGGTAAAAAATACGCTGACAACTTGTATGAGGGGTTGTCTCCCATAAGTGAGACAGGTGATACCGGTGCTGCCTGGGGTGTTTTGTCTTCTAATCTCATGGGAACCGCCACAGTTACTCTAGGTTTGAAAGACCGTCGTAATGAAGATTGGTTCGATGAGAATGACGAAGTGATTAGGGCAGCTTTCGACAAGCACAGAGCTCTTGAGACAACATAGCAGGCGAGTTGGTAGCGTTGCGGCAATCAATGTAAGCTGTCTCGGGTTTTAAAAGACAAGTGGTGGCAGGACAAAGGTGGACATGCAGTGGCTCTCTGATACAAACCAGCTTCGGGAGTTTTACTACGAAGTAATTGGCACTTCTTATACAGTCAAAGTACCTCTGAGGTTATTACACAGTACACGTCTCCTGACGAAAAAGAAGGATACGTTACGTAAGCGTTGATTCATTACTCGGACGCAAATTACTATTTTAAGTATTGCATTTATTATTATTTGCAAGCGTTGGTCTCGCATTACACTTTGTTTTGACGGAGTTCTGTACTGCGAATTAGACCGAAAAATTTAAACTAGCGTGAGGAATTAAGAGAATAATTATGAACAAATCTTTTTCGGAAACCGATATTGTCGAACTTAGAGTTTGAATTGGAGACATTTAGCGAAGAGATAAAATCAATGATTAAATCAATTTTATCAAACTACAAAAAAGAATTGAAAAGAATTACCCCCGCGGTTATGGAAATAAAGCAGACTAATTTGTTATTGAGAGTTCCTTAGCCTTCCTTACTTCTCAGAACGAGGAACTTAAGAAGAAAATACAGCAGTTTGAAATACAGGCAAAGAAGAACAAGGATTATATTATTATTTTAGAAGATAAAATAAAGGACCTGTATTGCTGTAGCAGAAAGACAAGTTTAGAAATAAAAAATGAAGCCAAAAATGCAAAAGAAAGTAAAGAAGATTAAACAAATATGGTGTTGTGTCTGTCTGAAAACATAGGCTTCAGTGTAACAAAAAATGATAAAAACGACACATACAGAGTGCAAAGTAGAAAGAAAGAGCAAGGGAACACCCCAATTATCGCTGAAATGTCGTCGGCTATCTTAAAAACAGATATGCTAAAAAATTGTAAAACATTTAACATTAAACATAAACAGAAGCTATGTAGTAAGCATATAGGATTAACTAAAAACGAAGACACACCAATCTTCTCCCTGAACAGCTGACTGCCAAAGAATCGTGATTGTTCTTTTTAGCAAGAGACTTGGCTAAGTCGAAGATCTACAAGTACTGCTGGACAACCTATGGAGGGTTAGTAACGTATACCCTACAATAGAAAAGGCGATAACTCACCAATCATTTTTGTCAGAAGGAATCACAAGTGCATAGTCTAATGCAAGCATGACTATTTAAGGATTTTTTTCACAAAAAGCGCGTTTTATAATATCTTTATATGAGAAAAGTTGTTTTGAAAGTCCATATAAGAAGATCAGTTACAAAAAATCTCATGGAAAAAATTTAAACTACAAGTATTTTTACATATACAGGGTTACTTGGAAGTGGGCGTATTCCGGTCAAGAATAGATTGGGGATCTCTAATGCAACAAATTTAACCCCCTAAATATATAGCCGAAACTGTTAAGGTTTTCGATTTATATTGAACCTAGTGATTTTTGAAAAAGTATCAACTTTTACCTCTTTTTGACATAATTTAAAAAAAATGAACATATTTTTTATTAGTAGAAGACTTACCAACAAAACATGATAACCCCTAAACATACCAATAAATGCTTAGTAAGTGATGGTTAAAAATAAACATATTTTTGATTTATTTGTATAAATTAACGTCACTCAATTTAAAGTACTAAGCAGCTTAAAAAATCACTATGAAGAAAAACGTACAAATTATTAATAAAACTTCCTCATCTAATAAGCTATGCAAAAGAGGTATAATAACCAATATTTTAGCGCCTAAAAAAACAGGCAGAGTATAAAATCCATTGTATTTTTTATGATGACCGGATTTCTACCTGAGTTTGACCCTCTCACGTGCAAACAAGGCCCTGATTGGTCGCTCCTATTGATGGTGTGTGTGTTGGGTGCAGTTCTGTTTGAAACTCATAAAAATGTGCCCTGCGTCAGTCACTTAGTTTAAACTTTACTTTGCGCTAGCGCGTATTGTTTGATATCTGGCTATTTTCATATTTTCCATCGTTTTGTATTACTTCCACGGATTATTTTACATTTATAGTGTGCGTAATTAAGACTGACTATGGCTACGTACTCCAATAGTGAATACGAAGGCATAATGTACTGGTACGGATTTTGTGACGGCAACGCTGCCGAAGCTCGGAGAGAACATCAACGCCGTTTCCCTGAACGGAAGATTTTACATGTTCCCATCAACTTATCGACGATTAGCTGAAACTGGCTCCATTCAGCGACGACAAATTGATTCCGGAAGGCCTCGGCGATATACTGCAAATGACGTGGAGGAGATCATTCAATGTTTTATTAATGTTCCCAATACGTCAACAAATATCGTTGCACGGGAGTTAGGTATGTCACAGTGGAAAGTTTGGTCTGTTGTACATTTATCGGGTCGCGATTCCTACCATTACCAGCCTGTGTATTCGCTAGAAGAAGGAGATCCAGCGAGGCGATTATAATTCTGTCGGTACATACTCAATGCCGACGCGGAAGATAAAGATTTTTTTTTTAAAAACATTTTATGGACGGACGAATCAAAATTTTGCAAGGACGGCATAACAAATTATCACAATTTGCACTATTGGGCGTCAAACAAGAAAAAATCCGAAAATCTCAAAGAATCTGCATCACAGCGAAGATTTTCACTAAACGTGTGTATGGGCGTTATTAACGATAAATTGATCAACACACATTTCTTGCCTTAGAACTACCGAAACGAGCTACCCGCACTTTTGACAACCGTACCTGAAGATACTAGAAATAATTTAATGTTTCAAGATGATCGATGCCCAGCTCATTACAGCATTAGTGTTAGGCAGTGGCTACCCTAACAGGTGGATAGGCATAGGTGGACCAGTGCCATGGCCTGCAAGAAGTCCCGACCTAATGCCGTTAGATTTTATGTCTGGGGTCATATGAAGGACTTGGTTTATGTGATCCTAATCAGGTCTGTCGAAATACTAAGAGAGAAAATTATTTACGGAAAAGACCAATTGAGGAACTCATTTGCTTCAAGAATAACAAAAACCGAGGTGCGAAAACGTTTCCGTACATGTATCAGGAATAGAGAGGTAGACATTGAGCAAGATATGTGAAAAAATAAATAAAAAATATTGCTGAATTCATTTTTTTTTTAAATAATTCTATTCCGTTTTAAGATTCAGCTTACCTTTATCAAGTGAAAAGACGTTTAAAATTATTTTTACTTTTTGCATAACTTATTACATGAGTAAATTTTATTAATAATTTGTACGTTTAGCTTAGTAGTGATTTTTTTAAGCTGTATAGCACTTCAACTCGAGGGACGTTAATTTAGGCAAATATATCAAAAACATGTTTATTTTTAACCATCACTTATAAAGCATTTATTGATATGTTTATGGATTATTACTTTTCGTTGCTAAGTTCTCTACTAATGAAACCATTACCAATTAATCCATTGTTTTTAAATATGTCAAAAAGTGGTAAAAGTTGATTCTTTTTCAAACATCACAAAATTAAATATAAATCAAAAACCGTTAACTTTCGCCTACACATTTAGGGGGTTAAATTTGTTGTATTTGAGCTCCCCAATCTATTCTTGTCGCGAGTACGTCCAGTTCCAAGTAACCCTGAATAAAAGAAAATAAAGATAAGAATAGATCGTATTGATGTATTCCCTGATTATCGAATAATGAAACAATATATAGGGGTAATGGAGCACTATATAAAAGTTAGAACCCCGCGAAAACCTTCTGATCTTCAATTTTCGGGTAGCCGATAGAAAATAAGCTTCTTGTAGTAAAAAAAAAAGAATAGAAAAATGTACAAAGGTAATCCTATACCTTCAAACACAACACCACTGTTTTATAGACAGTTATTTAAATGTCAGTTATATAAAGAATGAAAAAGAAAACAAGCACGAATAGGGTTCCACCATTCACATTCTTGAGCTCATTTTGACAGGACAATAATATGTAGGGCTGTCAATGTCACGTGGTAAGTCCCTAGCAATTAAGATAGATCATAAGAAGTTGTCTTTCTTTAAGATGTAGATATCCGAAAGCGATACGATACTCTCTCAAAAGGTAAACAACTTGATGTCGAGCAAATACCTCCGAACAATGAAATGAATGAAAATGTTTCAAAAGTATTTATTTCTAAACATATTTACTTACGCTTAATATAAGCTAAAGCTTATGACTTTATAGTTAAGCCGTTTAATTCAGAGAATTAATGTGAATGATAAGATATCCCCCGCGGCTCCGGTGAGTATGTGGGTTCCACAGGGCTCAATTTTCTGAACTTTTCTCTTCCTCATCTATTTAAGTGATTTACCACATATTGTAAATAAATATCATGAGATAGTATTTTTAGCTGATGATACCTTTTTAATGTTTAAAGTTAAACGACGTTCTTTAAATTTTGAAGATGGATATAATACTCTCTCACAAGTGGCTAAATGCTAGCAATTGCTACTAACTTACTTTTAAATAGTAATAAGACAAAATGTATAAAATTTATAAAACCTAATGTAAAGGAATAAAAGAAATGACGTTCTAGATTGGGAATCGTAATGCCTTAATGACTCGACAGTATTCCTCAGCATCACACAGATGCAAAACTGCAATGGGGCACTTATGCAAATAGGCTAGCGAGTAGTCATTGTTTTTAACATTAAATTGAGTAAATTGAATGCAATTCATTTAACATGAGATTGTACACATATACTCCATTGGTTTAATATTAATTAAATCAATGGAGTATATATGCCAGTGAACTATTCACTTCGTCATAAATTGTCGCATTTCTATCAACTTTAAAAGTCAGGGAAATATCATCAGCAAATAGTACAACATCATAAAACTCTTACGCGTAAAAAAGCGAGATCATTAATAAAATTAAAAACAGGAATGGACCCCCACTAAAACCCTGCGGAACACCCATTTTTAAGGGTTATCTAGAAGAACTTACATTATATTATTAAATTCCTTTCTTAAATTAATTAATTAAATATAATTATTACTTTCCACTTATATAAGAGGCAATAAGGTCAAGAGATGTTCCACAAATTCCATAGTGATGGAGCTGAAGAAGAAGTTTATTATATTCTACACAATTAAATGCTTTTGACAGGTCACAGAAAATGACAATAGCATTTTGCGATTTCTCTCATGCATTATTTATACCTTTGCGATGTGCAATACCCATATCGATAGCTGACTATCCTTTTGTGAATCCATAACTGATTAACCATTATTTTTCAATTATTTGCCTGGGCAATATGGAAATAAGCCTATACCACGTTACCAGGATAATTTTTCTCACCACTTTTATATGGGTATTATTTTGCTGAATTTCATAAGATTCGGGAAAGTTTCCTAATCTAAACATTTGTTAGAAATTCGGGCTTAACGTGGTGCCATTTACGGTTTTATTGTATTAAGTAACTTTACGGACGTACGAAATAAGTAAACGGTATTTTGGTGACTAATAGTCTTATATACCTTTATTACATCATTTGCAGATATAAACTCAAACTTAAAATGATGCTCGCAATAGGATGTATCAATAGCATATGAAGGAAATAATTGTAATATAGATGTGATATTGACTGGGATTTCAGAAAAATAGTTCTCAAAACAGTTAGCTTCATGCTTTTCTGAAGTTATTGGCACATTATCGATAACCAATTTCACAGGGTTGCTAGATAATTAACATTCCCCTGATATACGTGTAAGGACATTCCATCTGGCTTTGATTTTATTATCCTAGTTTATGTTTTTATATGTAATAAATATCATTTTAGCGCCTGAATACAAACCTTTTTTAATAATTTAGAATACTGCGTTATACGACTTTGGAACCCTGGGTTGCGATTCCACTGCCATTTATTGTATAATTCATAAAGAGTGTCTCTGCATTTGTATATACCTATTGTGGCCTAATCAGTTTTCCATTTTTAATAGAAGTTCGCGTTCTGAAAATGGTATTAAACGAATCTAAGAGAGAATTAAACAAAACCGCTATAGTCTATATTTGGATCTTAAATTTCTATATCGTTCGAAAAATTGCACTCAACTGTTTTATCTTTAAACATCTTGATTCTATTGTCTGTAACTGATCTACAATGGAATTTTCCTCCCTTACTAAAGTTATTACTTATTAAAATTTGGGCCAGAAGTAATCAGAACTTAATTTATTTATAACTGATTTATTAATTACTTCATTGTGACAGAACATATTATCTATGCATGTGAAAGACCAATTAGTAACACGGATTGATTCACAGAAAATATTGTGACTGGTAAGTCTCCTACAATATTCAAGGACTTTTTTTATGAAAAGGAAGACAATCAAGCAGACGGTTCGCTTGGTGGTAAGCGATTCGTAGTCCATAGACACACGCAACATCCGTAGAGTTGCGAGTATGTTGTCAACCTGGGAAGTTAGATAGAATAGGGTGGATGTGGAGTTGGATAGGATGGGGTGGGAGTTAAGGATTTGGATGGAAAAAGAGTGGGAAAAGGTAGACGTGGTAGATCTGGTAGACATGGCTATCCGGCATTCCCAAAAGACATGTATACTTTATTTTATGCCGTCTTTATAAAGGCCGGTGGTATTTACCCGGGCTGCGAGCATGGCCGTAGAAATGCAACAAAAGCTGTTATATGTCGAGATCATATATGAAGCATAAATTTAATATTCAAAGTAAATATCTATTGACCATTGAGTAAACGTTATCGAAAGTTAAGTTATTATTTACAAAATCCATATGCATCCTAGCGAACACAGCGAGAGCCGTGCCGTTTTTAGGTCAATTCACTACCAGCTGGTCATCTGTCGCCGCCGGCATCGTGTCCATGCTTCACCCGTTTATTTGAAAATTTGTTCAAAAACCATCTCCCTCATTTTATTACATAAATATGATGACAATCGAGTACCGAGTGCTCTTCTTTAAAATCGTAGGTGACTCACCAATCAACCTGTATATGTAATTATTTTGTTCCTCTGTAAGGAAAGAGGAAAATGGAAATCAACAAATAATTAATCTCCATTTACTCTTATAATGTAAGTTAAGTAAGGTTTCTAAATGGTTAATGAGATCCCGTTTCCTGACAGACAAACTGTCCCCATGAAATATTACAACAGTTTTATTTTCATTCAATTTCAATGTTGAAATTCTATCAATATTATGATGATAACTAGCACCCGGTGAACATATATTTTTAACGCTATCGATGTGTTTTGTAAGAAGAGGGCCAAAACCTTGACCTATATTATCTGACTCAATTATAACATTCTGTGCCTTATTGTATATTTTGCCTATTTTTTCTTTATGTATTATAAAGTTACTTTTCTCAATTACATATTTAGTTTGAATTTTGAAATTACATACATACATATACATACATACATATTTGTTAAAGAATTAAATATATCTAAGTTATATTCGCATAAGTCTAATAAATTATCAGCTGCTTTAATATGCTCCTGAATTTGTTTCTGGGATAACTCATAGTTATTGGTCATTGATTCTAATAAATTAGTTATGTTTATAGTTTCTGTTTGTGAAGGGTGTCTTGATTGTATCTAAAACTAATTTGATCTAACTTATTTTTGTACAATTTAACTTTTTATATTAATTTTGATTTCACTCACTTCGTTCATTTTTCAAAATATGTCTTTGTTTGTACAAAAATTATTTTTTTAATAATTAATTACTTTTCTTAATAAATTTGTTTACTTTTATATATTTTAATTTATTTTATTTACTAAAGTAAACAGTTGATTGTTGAACACAGTAATTATCTTTTGTTAAGTCAATTACTACGTGAGAATTACATTTACCCAACTCAAAGTATAAATTTTGTGTTTCCTTAGTATTGCAAGAAATATTAAGTTATTTTAATTGTAGAATAAAGTTATTGGCTTCTTCTAAATCAATCTCTAACTCTGTTGATTGATTTAGAACTGTATTATGCTCATTGCTACATTGGTTGAATGAACTCACAACGTTACTTAATTGATCTCACCTCTTACCATCATTTATCTCAGGAATAAGACACATTTTAGTTAATATTACAGTATCATAATAATTTGATAAAATATTAGCATTCAAAATATTAACATTACATTTTGTGTTAAAAATAACCGTTCTTATACATTTCTAATAATTGTAATTAAACATAAAATATTAACGAAATACTAACCCAAAAACTGAGTGATAACTAACATCATAGAAACTAAGTTATTTTTTTTGATTTAATTTTCTGTTCAACATTTGCAATTGAGCGAACAGCAATTGCGCCAGAGTGGTCCGTGTCACAAATGAGGATTGAAGGTTCGTGTCACAAATGAATCCAAACATATTTCTAATTATTTCGTTACGTGGCTCCTCGTGTTTCTCGAAGAAGCCATTTGTTCCTTATTGTAGGATATTCGTTTGAATATATTGTGTGTGATGTATCACTTATTTTTATTGTTTTATTATTGGTCAATACTACCTGCTTTCTATTTTTCATATATTTCTTTAGTCGTTTTATATCAATATGCATTCGATTCATACGCTTAATTTTACGGAGCTTTATTATGAAAAACCAAATGTTTTTTTTCTTGCTTTGTAAATCGATGAGAAGAAGATATACATTAAATCCATCATAACATCTGGGATGGAAAAAAAATATATTTTTCCTTAATTAAAATAGTTTTAATAAAAAAGCAAGCTCAGAAGCCTATAAATATCTATTCATTTTATTCATATCTTTTTTAAAATTAACCAATATTTGATACTATTTTTATCAAATCGATTTTTTTCAATTACCTTGTCTTTATAGGGTCTTAGTAGGTTTTGCAAAGTTGACTTCTGCCACCATATTTACGTTTTTATATTTCGATTGCTCTATATTGTAGGCGGCGTCCTTTCTTTTAAAAATATGCACAATAAATGTGTTTCATGGTTATATCTGATGGCATGGCGACAGCAACTTTAAACCATTTTGAATAAGTTCTTATTAAACCCATATAGTTCCGCTTCCACCATAAAAAATGAGTACTAGCAATATTATATTTTCTTAATAGGCTCCTAAAGAAAATGTCAAGAATGTTACGCTTAAAGAGACAAATAAAAATTTAAAAGAACATGCTGTGTTAATTTTTTTTGCGATATAAAATAGATTATGCATGAGATTAAAACCTAAATTAATTTATAACGGTTTTCATTTACATGTAGATCGCAAATATTTAGCAAAACAATAGTACTGTAATGTTTAAACGGCCTTGACGCACATTAAAAATATGCGATGAGCTTATAGCCAATGTTTTATTGAATGTTCGTGAGCAAGCATTACTTTTATATCTAGAGACTTAACAATTATAAATATAACTAACAAAAGCACTAACATATTTTTTTATTATAATTCAGTTAGATTCATTTATTAAATTTTAAAATTTTTACTGTTTTAATTTGTCTATTTAGACCTTTAATTAGGATATACCCAAGGGTCCGTACTCCGACCCCAAGATTCGGTAAAATGGATATGTGGTTGGCCAAAATTCTATTTATAATATCATTGTGATCTTCCATTAGGGTAAACATTTAAAGTACTCTCTTACTTATTAAAATGAAGTGAACTATGTTACATGTTCTTGTGTGCTACTTAACATAATAGGATGTAACAGATGAGTCTTTCATCCCAAATTACATTTATTTAGTTGTTTATATATATTTATTTTTTATTTTCAACACAAATATTTACAAGGCAATAAACCCAAACCAATTTTAATACCTAAATAATATATATAGTGGCATGTTGCCAAAAAAAGTGGCTGTATTCCCTCGTTTAATGTTTTGGACTTAATGGTTTGCAAAAATAAGTAGTCCACATTGATAGACTCGTATTTGCGACATTTGCTCACTTCAGCTGTCTTTGATGCGGCCCTGGTCGTGCCATCTGCCTACTCACCGTAACGAGTAAGCTTTTGCAATTAAGTAATATATCTAAATTGGTTGGTGGAAGAACTTGTAGCCTGTGGCTAAAATCCTTTGAAGACACCAAGGAAATACACGTGGTCATTAGCTTTAAAACATTCTTGATGAGTTCTTCGCTCCAATGAAATAGCCCATTATTTTTTACGGTGAACTTTTAACGGGACGGAATATTCACGTTAGCGCAGAAGAGCAAAGGAGATATCTTAATTTTAATGTAAAATTTTGTCACTTAAAAAGGCTATACAATGCACGGGAACAATAGAGGCCAGCACAGCAATACTTACTAATTTTCCTTCTACCTATTCCACCTTAGCGTATGGGTAATGAAGTTTGAGAATCAAAAAATACCTTAAGACATATGAATTTTGTTTAAAATACCAGTGCATTTCTTTACTAGATTTAAGCGAAAAAAGTTGAACAAGGGCAAAGATGTCTGAGGATAGAGAGTAGAATATAAGTTAGAGATAAAAATTAGTTAAGTTTTACTCTTAAAAGAAGTTCCAAGCTTTATAATAATAGAAGAGCAGCTAAGAGGTAAAGTTATTCGTACAAATTTCTTTGATACCATGAGAGCTAGAATTAAAATTTTGAATA
>JAOCPS010456998.1:0-21230 GCA_025505425.1 Graphium colonna
TATATAGTATAAGAGTAACAATAAATACATTCTCGCAAGTGATAATTCGCATCAAATATACATGTTCCGTACAGTCAAAGTTCTTAAGAACATTCGTAAGTTCCAATTTTATTTAATTAAAACTATTTATTTTAAACTTGTTAATTATATACATTCAATTTTTGCGAATTCACGCGTTAAATTGTTTTGAAATATCCCAAGTTCTCAGAGTCGGCCCGAGCGCTGGTCACGTAAGCGGAAACGCTGCAAATATCCGCTAGCCCTGTTAAATTTCCTTATTCAATGAAATATATCGCAATAGTACACCTGTCTCCTTATATCGAAATAAATTACATTCTCAATGCGAATTTACGCAATCTCGAGAAAATGGCGCTCGCTCGAAGATAAAAACATAAAAACTGAAAAAAAAAATCATTGTAAAGCTTCATTTTAAGGTTGAAAAGCTAGAAATTACAGATTTTGACATATTTGAAGACCCTAACTTTAGAATCACACGTATATAAATGCATTTATTAAGAAGTTTTCGGTCAAAAACTGTCGAAGTCTCGTATCCAGTAACTACTATATTAAACTGTCTAGAACAGTTGTAAACTAAAAGTATAAAGATAAATTTTGACCCAAGTGTTGTGTTGAGCCTTAAAATTTCTTTTATAAGTTAGTAGAAATATCCTAAGTTATAAAAAACCAAGGGTTGTTAATATTTTTTTTATGTTTTATCACGTAAAAATTTATACACATTACAAAAACGAAAAGTATTCGAGTAGTATAAAAACGATCGAACGACGTCAAAATCTATTTGTCCATAGTATCATTTAAAAAAAAAAAGGTATGGTCGATGTGCAAAGGAGTTCGCATATTAAAAAAGAACAATTCGATAGAATTCAAATTTAGAATCGGAGCAATTCGAAATACAAAATCAGGACGCGGGCTGCGGGCATATCGCGCGTGTGCGTCGGCGTCGGCGCACGGGGCCCGGGTAGCGAGGCGCGACGGTCGCGGTTCACGGCGCGCCCTTTGTTCTGCCGGACCCGCGGCCACGGGCCCGTCTGCGCTCGCTCGTACATGTGCGAACTCATATTGACGTCACAAATGCAAAAATGTACCGAAATACTGATTCTAGGAACATTATTCTTATTCTTTATTGTATACAAAATATACACACAACAAATTAGGGCATCAAAAATATACAAAAAGCGAGCTAAACTCTAAACAGAGTTCTCTTCCAGCAGACCTAGAACACTGAAAGATCCGTAGGTTAGTGTAAGTAGGTGTGTACAAATTGTCATAGTACATACATCGATTCTTAACTTAGAAGAGACTGACTGATTTTAGAATTAGCGTAAAGAAGAAAGAATCAATGATATTGATCAAATAATATTGTAGTAAGCATTCTACGAGTTAGACAAAGAAAAAGAAAAAACAAAAGACACATTCGATATAATTTATAACTCGCTTATCACTTGAATTTAACGTTTAAGATGGTGTGGTATCAGGGATTATCATGGAGTCCAAAAGAATGTCTGCTACAATAGCAAAGTTTAAACAACACTGCATAATTTTCTACGAAATAAATAAAGCTCATAAAATAAAAGGTTTTTGTAAAATTTGTACTCGAAATTCCAAATAATCCCATTCTTTCACAGGCCATTATCATGTAGGTATAACTCGAAAATCGTTTAATTAAAAAAAAAAACAACATCGCAAATTGACGTTCGCTTCGAATAAAATTTATCTCGTCGCATTAAATTCAAAAACGTTAAGCTAACAAAAAGCAACTAAAGACGTTAGCTACATCCTAAATACAGGCATTGTCTTATTAAATGCACGATAATCCACTAATTTTATTTCGTTCGACTCGATATCCTTTCCATTATCGATATTGTTGTCTTTAATTAAATTCCAAAATGTTATCCAGTTCGAAAAGCAATAATCCGGTGTTAATACTAAAACGTGATCAATTCAATCATTTTGACGCGTTTAAAGTTTTAATTGAAATTCCTTGTAGCTTATAACAGAGATGCACATTAAATTTTTTTGGCAAAATTTATTTGGTTTTCATTGCATTGTAGGTATTTTTTTCATGGAATGGAAGACATACGAGCAGATCGTTCTCCTGATGGTAAGTGATCCCGTCCGGTTGCGAGTGCGTTGTCAACCTGGGAAATTAGATAAAATGGGTTTATTGGATAGGATGGGTCGGGATTAAGGATTTGGAGGGCATAAGAGTGGGGAAAGAAAAGGGTAGACATGGCCATCCGGCATCCGCAAAAGTCATGCATACTTTATTTTATGCCGACTCTATAAAGGGTGGTGGTACTTCCCCGGACGAGTGTGACCGTAAAGTGCAGCAAAAGCTGTGAAAGGATGTTATGCTCTACCACATTGAAAAATGCTATACAATATAGGTATTATATAATACATACTACCTTCTTAGTAGCATGTATTAATACATAATCATCGACTCTAATAACTCCGAAATTTCATCAATACATTATATACGATTTTTAATTTTTATAATTGTCGTTAAGGTGAATGAATTGGAGATAAGCTACAATTTCTAGTGTTAACTTTATGTAACAACACTGAAGGGACTGCATTTTTATGTCGTTATAGAGTTGTCGTTAAATGGAAAGAGTGCATCATTGGAAGACAAGCTAAAACAATAAAAACCACGATGTCGACGTATTAGGGAGTCTGTCGTTAAATCGAGTCGCATGGAGTTTGCACTGTATTTACAATTGGGGCATATTTACCCCGGAGTTTAATGCGCAAATTCGATTTGAAATTCAAGATCTAAAATTGCCAACTCTATACACGAATTTAAAACTGCCAAGTCTATGAGACTTGTATATATAACATGCACTGGGTATAAGAAGGTCTGTCGGTCTGTACGATTGGGCAATTTAACAATAGAGCTCGGGCGATGGACATACGAGTGGACTTTAGGGGTCATCAGCACGATCGCCGGGTCATATTGAGGGACACACGATCATTTGTCAACATTATCTTCCGATGATGAATATATACGGAACCGTTGTATAAAATATGCAAGATTTCTTTGAGAATGTTGAATCGATTTAAAGTTTTTTGTTTGTATTTAATGTAACATTACAATTGATGAGCAGCCATTATTCACGGACATCCATCCATTGATAGATTATTTATTATTTAAAATTACTAATATTTCTCAACTATTCCAGATGTAGGTTTGTACAAAGATATGGTTTACGATAATATTTGAGTGATGGGATTCGAACCTTTGATCATCAGAGTTCCGTGTCCTTAACCATTAGGCCATTGGCGCTTATAGATCATAAAGTAGTAAGGTCGGCAATTTAAAGAGATTGGTAGAAGTACATTAATTTCAAGTATTAGGAAAATAAATAGACGTATATTTAAATAAAAAACATACATAAAAAATCTTTATTCAATATTTTTTTTTCAATGCATACGTTCATTTTGAAAATATGTGCTTATATTATATTTTAAATAGTATTATTTCCCTTAATATCTGGCCACACAGTGCACCAGAGCTGGCAACACCAATTGTCGCCCGGTAAACGACCCATGTCAATTAGATTTGCCCGTTCCCATACAACGCTCCGCTCCTTTGTCCGCTCACGCAATCCGTATCATTATAAACGTATCAGAGGCGAACGTCAGTTTTTTTCAGTATGAGTCAGTAGCTTACGGTTAACCCATTGAAATAAATTATGGGGCAATATCAATTCCAATTTGTGAGTTGGTTATTAAACAAATCAAAAAAAAAACAAAACTATTATTGAAAAAAATAGTTAGTTTAAAAAAATAATAATTCGGAGGATCTTATGAAGCATAACACTATTACAAAAAGGAGGAATTTTTGGTTGAAATTTAAATCAGAGAGAAAGATTATAATTAAGTCAATAAAGTTCATATTATCAAGTAAATATTATTAAGTCGTTAAAAATCTTAAAAACAATTGTTCATATGAAATTATGCTTGCCATTTTTTCGTTTCGATATGACAGCTGCTATTTGATGTTGGCTAGCCCTTATCTATGTAACTATAAATGTTCCAGATTTAAAATTATATGCATTGAACTGAACATGAACGTTGGTTTCTTTTTCTTAATTTAAAAAGTTAAAGAATTGTTCTTGGCCTGCCTTCTACATATTCCATATTTAAATTACAAGATCAATTGCTATTTAATAAGATGTTCTAAAATTAAAATTCTAGCATCGGAACGCACATCACGTGGAATACCTCCGTTTTTGTTTAAAAATCGAACAACAATGCCGCGAAAAAGTTCCGTGTACGAGAAAGGAATAATGGGGCGCAACGTTGGTAGGCAACAACTGAGGCGCGTAAACAAATCACTGCTAGCTGTCAGGAGACAAATAGAACTATTTTAATGAACGCACAGCGGCTAATTACAATTCCTTTCGGTCGTCAAAATGGCGACGATAAATCTAAACAAACGTACGGAATCACGTAAAAAGCTCCCGCGGGATTCGACCTTGCGACCCGGTGTAAGTCATCCCGTCGTAAACTCACTCAACGTTCACGGACAACTCACTTTGAAAACATTTCTCCGAGCTTTTTTCTTTCGGTGGGAAAAGGAATCGGTAGAATAACTTCCGGTCGTAAACGCGTCTACATCAAAATAGAAATGTAGAAAGCTTTTAGTTAGGAATATGCGTTTTACATACAGCTAATGTAATTATAAGTCGATAAAATTTTAATTCTGTACAATAGATTATACTTATAAATTGTTAAATGTGTAGTTATGATTATTAATATTTTTTTTAATTTGTTAAGATAATATAAGGAGTTCGATAATTGACAAAGTCGAAACTTTGAACGTTATGATAGTTTTTTTTCCTTGTGTTGCTTATAGAAATAAGTTATTCAAGGAAGTTTAAGGAAAAAAAAGTACGCGAAAAGGCCAGTAAGTTTTATTTAAAATTGTGTTATTTTACAGTAATTACAGGAAACTCTAGCGTCCTGTATACCTTAATGCAATTTCCTGTTAAAGAAATAAAGTTTAAAAACTGTCTGTTTGAATGATTTACTGTGTAGGAACCTAATTAGTCGAAAGAGCCCAACTTTTTTTAAGACTAGGTCCATAATTTCTAACAGGGCTATTATCAGACCTTATCCTTATGGACTGATATATTCTACTAAATATACGTGGTTGCTTATAAGTGGGAAGGCACTCTAATGGCATTACAATCGTATATAATAAATAATGTAAAGTGTACGTTCCGTTGGTGATCCTAAAACAATTAAAATAAAAACGAATTTACTTTTGTCAGTTAACCATATCTAAAAGTTCTTTACAGATTTAGGAAATCGAAAATATTTGACTAAGCGCTACTGTATTTATATTTTGAGATAATTCTGCATCTATGTAAACGTAAAAGCGTTACGAGTATGTCTAAATAAGCTTTCGAACGTAATACCGATTGAACTAGTGGCGTACAAAGATATAAAATTGGGGAGACATTAAAGATGAAGCCAAGATGTCGCGTCATTTTAGTTGGAGGCGCGTAACTGGCACAGAGCGTGTCTGTGGCGAGATGTGATATCGGTACAGAGGCAGGAGGTAGGCGTGAGCGGGCGGGGCGCGCCAATCGCACGCGGCCACGCCTCGCGCGGGTCGAAAGGTCGCGCGACCATTGGCGCGAAACGCTCTGTGCTGCAGCCGTCGACGAGATAAAAACAATTGCAGTCGCTATGTTGGCTGAAATGCTGGCCGCTTAGACGTTTGATGAGATTAAAAAAAATGAAGTATCTATGTTCGATAAAATGCTGGCCGCTTAAATGTGTTTGATAAGATTAAAAAATAGAAGTCGTGGTGTTATATTAGCTAATGTTGGCTTGCTTAGATACGTGTCTTTTAAAACATAGTTAATCACGCTACTATGTTGGTTATAATGCTGGCTAGGTTACGTGTTTTTTTTTATACTGTCATGTTGTCTAAATGGTGGCCAATGTTCATTTCGAAATTTGAATTCAGAATTGATGTTTTTTTTTTTAAATTATTTCCAACGTCTCTATATTAAATTGCAACGATTATGACCTTGCAATTTAAGATTTTGACTAAATAGATTTCTTTTTAAATGATAAGGTCACCTTGCCACAAATGTACATAAGTTTTGAAGTATACGGATCAAATGTATCTTGTGAAATGTAAAATGTAAGCCATATACAATATAGTGATAAGTCTAAGACATAGCTTACAGCGCTTATTACAGCACTGAGCAAAACAACTTCTTGCGTGCCAGCCAGTAACATAAGATTTATTAAAATATGCGACTATGATTATGTTTATCTCATTATATACATAGAAATTATTTATGTGCATTACCTAAGCTTAACATTACTTATATGGGTCATATTATGATCATTGTGGTTGACGAAAAAAAAAAGGAAATAGAAAAACACTGGCAGATAAGGGAAGATAATTTTATAAGAAAAGAATTTAAAACGAGAATGATTTTAATGAAACACGAATAATTTTTCTGCGATATGTCATAGATATTCATAAATTGACGGAACATATTTATTTCTTTATTACAATAAGTTCAATAAAAATCCAAAATGAATCGGTTTAAATGTCACAGGAAACTGAATACATTTTTTTTTAATCACGTCAAAAGTTTTTATCGAAATCAATATAAATATATTATTAAAAAATGCATTTCCTGCTGCTGTTAATTTTTGAATATTTACCAAATACACATTCAAAATGAGTTACAGTGATTTTACGTTATAGGTCAATTAATGAAATGTCTGTTTTTTTTTTAATTTATATAAGTCGTTGAAGATTAAATAAAAAACATGGAAGATTTTGGCCTTTGCCACATATCTATCTCTGAGGATGTGAGTTAATAGTGACAAACGAGCAGACGGTTCACCTGATGTTAAGTGATCCCGTCGCCCATGGACACACGCAACTGAGAGTTGCGAATGCGTTGTCAACCTGGGAAATTGGATAAAATAGGTTTATTGCATAGGATGGGGTCGGGATTAAGGATTTGGAGGGGATAGGAATAGGAAAAGAAGACATGGCCGTCCGATGTCCCCAAAAGTCATGCATACTTTATTTTATGCCGACTTTATAAACGGCGGTGGTACTTCCCCGGGCGAGCGCGGCCGTAGAAGTACAGCAAAAGCTGTTAAAGGATGTTATGCTCTACCAACTAAAACAACACCTACCATGTTGCGAATGACTCGTTTTTTCCTCCTTACAGTCACACCGTGACCATCTGAGTTAGCATACTTGCATTACTCTATATAGCTCCAAGGAATTTAGGCCAGGAGGTCTAAACGGTCTAACTTCAATCCAACACATGTGACCGTAACCCTAGAAGTTAGCAGCTGCGACTCGACTCTGTCACAGTTTTTTACTTGCTCTTTTTCGGCGAAACCCGAGCACCGCGAAACGCTCCTCTCTGGCTTACACTTTTTTTTTAATAAGCACGCGCTAAGCTTGCCATATGGTGCGTGAGGAATATTAACATATTGAAGAACTTTTTTTTCATTAACAAAATGTAACATAAACGAATTATTCAATTTCATTTGAAAGTACCCAATAGCGGTACCAGTCTCATGCATCAAGAGGAAAATTATATAGTAGTTATTTCTCTATTTTTGACGACATTACACTTCATGGATTTAACTATTAAATTAGTAATTTAATTTAAAGTATAAAAGTATCAATTTTCCTTATCTACGTGACGTTTACACAATTTGTCATAGAGATGTAGAGTGCAATAGAAACTGTTTTTGATCTGTCACCGAAACCCAGGTTTTCTTTACAAAAATAACTTCTTTAGGAATTAATGTAATAAGTCTAGTCTCCAAAAAAAAGAACTTGGTGCTACTTGGTACGGTATTCCATATAAAAATGTACATTGTCCTTTATGAGATGACAAAATTATTGTTTATGGTTTCCCATTGTTAAATTGGCATAATATATGTCAATATGATTATGAAAAAGTAATGGAAATCGATTCGTAATTAAAACAAACTAAAAGACGTAACTGAATCTAATGTAGATCTTGCATTTGTTACGTATAAATGTCAGCGGGCGACCGGTGCGCGCCAATTCTGGAGCGGAAGTCGAAATATGATTTTTTAAAATTAGAAGCGACGCGGCCGCAGGTGAGCGATGACAGCCCGATGTCGCACCGCGCGCCTGCCATAATGTTGCCGCTTCAAATAATTAAATATTTAAATGGCGACGCCAATTATATTGTATCCTCGTGAACAAATTATTATTTTTTTGCTACAAATTAATGAACAGCTGTGCGATGTTCTTATGTTTATTGATTTTTTTTTTAAATTGACGTATTTATTGAAAATTTATATAATTACTACTGTTAAATATACAAGTTGGTAGGTTCAAAATTGCATTTTACACTAATTTTTTTTGGTTGATTATTTATTATATAAATGTTGAATGGTGATTTAAGTAGAAATGAATTTTACGATTGTTTTGCTCAAGGGGATAATGTGTTTTTTACGAAATAAAATTTTGTTGTCGTGAGAGGTGATTGTTGCAGAACACAGAATGAGCCCGGAAAAATATAAATATCAGAGAGCCGTGGGAAAATGACATGCGCGTATTAAATAAGAGGAAATCGCTGTCATCGGTGTGATTTTAAATCAAATTCAAAATTGGAGCATCTTTCGACAGGAAATGTTAAATATATTAACGTCAAAGTGACACAACTCTTTGTCATTCGGACGTTCTCCATCATGCCCAATTATTATTTTTAATTTCTAAACGATGCACGAAATTTATTTCACGTTTAATTCGCTGATATATATATGTTCACTGTTTTCATTATTGATAGTTTCCTTTGGTGCATGATAATCTTGTTTTATATTTTTTTTCAGCATTATTAAAAATTATATTCGGTCTGTAGTGTTGTTCACGGATATAAAATACACGATTTAGAGTCCATTGAACAAAACAATTTTCGGTTTTAGTGTCTTATTTGAAATTTATGTATTATATCCCTGTTATTCAGAGTTATAAATTTATTTCGAATTTATATTTTATTTATCGAAGAATGAAAAGTTTTCTGTGAAGGAATATCTTTTAGTTTTTGTTTTTGTTTAGTTAAAGTGATGTAATACGACTAGGGAAGACTTAGAAATATTGCTACTAATAATTATGTAATATAGTGTAAACTCTATATAGCGACACTAAAGGGATTGTACTTTTTATGGCGTTATAGACAGTTGTCGTTAAATGGAGTGTATCATTGTATGGAAGACAAGCTAAACAAATCAAAAGCCATGTGATGTCGACGCTTTAGAGAGTTTGTCGTTAAATCGAGTTTACACTGTAAATATTACGTGTGATTATTGTTTAAATATCTTTTCTTAACTTTTGTAAGAACATAACACTATCGCAGACATATTAGTTGTGATGCTATACACAAATGCATGCATATAACAAAATCTATGACCTCAACTTGCGTTAAAAATAAAATATTTCCGATCGGCGCGCGACCGACAGACGGACGGATCCGATATTTATTACCGATAAAAACCGTTCCGAGGGAATGATTACACTTTTTTTCCTCCGCAACATACGTGCCACTGCGTATCGGTGTAAAAAGTTCATAGAAATAATTTACGGCCACCAATGAGATCCGGCGAGCCGTTATGTCGCAGTTTAGTTGGTCGTTAATTTTTATACGCAATCGCGAACGGATTTAAGAATCGAACGGAGCAATAACATGTGTGAAAATGATATTGTGATGACGGTTTTTGGGCGGTTTACCTGATAATCAGGAGTGCCAACTTAATAGACCCAGCACAGAATGACTATAACGTACGCACCGACACAAGGTCATGGATATTCCGTCATATTTATTATGTATTTAAAAACGTTTTACTAATCTGGCAACATTTATGTTCATCAATCATCTTGCAGGTGGTAGAGCGTAATATCTTTTCACAGCTGGCTGCAATTGTACTATATGCACGACTTTTTTGGTTGCCGGATGGCCATGTCTACTTTTATTTTCCTATTCCTATTCCCTCCAAATCCATAATCCCAACCCCATCCTATCCAATAAACCTATTCTACCCTATTTCTCAGGTTGAAAACGCACTCGCGAGTCTCCGGATGTTGCCTGTGTCTATGTGCGGGGTCACTAACCATCACGTGTATCGTCTGCTCGTTTGTCTTCCTTTTCACAAAAATAAAAAAAAGTGGTTCGAATTAGGCAAATGTACACTGAACATGCGGCATTACTTCATAAAGTTAAATTGTAAACCTTTTAATATATCAATTTACTTATGAATTACATGTCGTAATCGATTCTTAGATATCCAATTGTAGATCAATTCAAGCTAAGCAGTCCTCGGCCGACCATTACAATGTCTGGGCCTATTAAACCATAGAGCTAGCAATCTACTAGACAGTAACTGCTTTAACAATGTTGGCATTTTAAACATTCTGACCTTCTATACTTATTTAACGCTGTATATATTTAAAGGATATGTCTACGGATGCAGTTTTAATTATTATTTTTACGCTGACATAAATTCAATATAATATTATAAAATACTTAATTTCATAATAAACTCCTGTTTAAAAAGGAAATATATTAATTAGGTGAACTTCACGTTTAATGAAGATGCTTAAACAGGATGTGACATTATTGAATACGCCTAATATTATACCCTTTAAAAGCCTTGTTGATATTTTATGCTTTAATTGTCAAGCAGATGCTGCGTCCGTACAGAGCTTAATAAACATAAGATGTTCACGACTTTTTTTAAATCCAATTAATGCGGAAAGTAGGCGTAGATAAAATATACAAACACATGGACGTGCAAAAGGGCGACTCCTGTAAATTATGAGTTATTTTGCATAAGCAACAATTGTCCTATCATTAGCTCAGTATATGTTTAGTGTCGTCTAATTAGAGTTCAATCTAAATTATTTCATATGGTCACACTACAAACTGCTATTCTTCTTCTTTAGGTGCCATCTCCTATCGAAGGTTGGCGACTATTACAACTTAAACTTTCGACACAGCAGCCCTAACTGGGGAACGTGTGCTTTTCTGATAGAACTGGCGCAGATTTTTCAGCCAAGATGTATGTACGTCTTCTTCCTGGATTTCTTTAACCATGTTCCTTGTATCAATAATTGTAATAATGCCTGTTTTTTGCCCCGCATTACGGCCGAGGTTTTCTAACATTCTCTTTTTTTTTAATTTCCAATTCTTTTACCATTCGTTGCATCACTACTTCATTGAGCACCTTATCTATCCAAGATATTTTTAACATCCTGTAAATCCACATTTCAAAAGAGTGATCTGAAGATGATGAGCCATTTTGGAGTTAATTAAACATGCATACATTCTCTTTTATACATATTGTAATGAACTTGTATCACGGCTTTATATTTGTCAATTTTTTTCCAATCCCGATTGTTTCTTTTTATGGTAAGGATGACAAACGACCTGACCGTTCACCTGATGGTAAACGATCCCCGTTGCCCATAGACACAAGGAACACCGGGAGAGTCGCGAGTGCGTTGTCAACCTGGGAAATTGGATAGGATGAGGTCGAGATTAAGGATTGGGAGGGTAGTTTGTTTTATGCTGACTTTATAAAGTAAGTATCAATAAATCTTTCGCTCATTTTCGTTGGCGGTTAAGGCTGTCACCGCGTGCCGTATGCTGTGTCTAGCAGCAGGTGTGGTGCCACCTGCGCACGCGCCGGCCGCGACCCCTCCCTGACCCAGTCGCAGGCAGGGGTCGAGCTTGTATTCAGCTGAGTTGATTGTAAAAACTGTATCGAAAACGTAGATAACCTTTATTTTAGGGCAATGTTAGAGTCGATGTGCGGATTATATGTAATCATTAAGTCTGATTTTAACCGATTTCAAAAAAGAAGGATGTTTTATTTTTATCCAACGTAAATAAAATTATTTTTATTTTCATTAAAAAAAGAGAAATTCGAATGATGATGATAAACAGATTTTTATGAAAATTTTATGGGACCATTATGCAAGTATCTGTCGGATAAAAAATAATTTATGAAATCAGTTCATAACTGGCGGAGATATGCGCGAACATTCCTAAATTTTGTAAATCTGATTTAAAAAACAAACTGCACAAGCGAATTTTCTGAAAAATTCATGGGACCATTTCGGAAATATACCCTATCAGACAAAAAACACTTAAAATCGGACCATAATTGGTGGAGATACGCGCGAACATACAAAAAAATAGAAACATCCGAATTGAGAACTTCCTCTTTTTATGAAGTCGGTTAAAATGAAAATATACTATGATATTACGTGTCTTGTTTCTTCCAAATACGTCAGCTAAATTCATAAATTGCTCGTTTCCTGTAAACGCACGAAGTTAAATTACAACACTTTTGAAGCAAGTGTGTGTGTGTGTGTGTGTGCGTGTTAAACTGTTACAGGAACGAGCGCGTGAGACATGAATGGACAAGTCTGTATAATGGACGTCGGGACGAACGGACAGGATGTAGCGGCGCTACGAGCGGCATCAATGGGGCTACGTGACGATATCTACGTCACAGGCGAAGACTGGAGCCTTTAGTTGTATGTTGAAATGGCTATATGTCTATGATATATGTAGTAGGATGTACGAGGTAGAGCATCTCTTCCCTCGCTCAGGGAAGTACCACCGCCCCTTACAAAATAGGCATAAAATAAAGTATGCATGACTCTCAGGGATGCCGGATGGCCATGTCTATCCGTTTTTCCACTCCTTTCCCCTCCAAATCCTTAATGCCGACCTCATCCTATCCGACTAACATAATCTATCCAACTTCCCAGGTTAACAACGCGAGTCTCCGGATGTGGAGTGTGCCTATTTGCGACGGGGTCGCTTATAATCACGTGAACCGTCTGCTGGCTTGTTTTCCTTTTCATAAAAAAGGTTTCATTTATGAGAGGTGTAAACGAATTTATGCTTCAAATAAATTCAGGGAACGAATTTTGACGAGACTCTACATTGAGGTCTAAACATACGAACGAAATGCGTCCGTAACAATTGTATCATAATAATAAAAGCTAGGGCAGTGTGAGAAGATAAAGTTAACTTTCGTTATATCGAATAAATCATTTATGGGTCACGGTATACGCATCTATAATTAAATCCCACCATCTGTACTAAACCTACCATTAGACCAATTTAAGTGCAAAATTAAAAATACACTTCTGCGTAAAGCCTATTGTACCGTCGCAGAATACTTTGTTGATTAAACGCGTGGGATTAATACCGTTGATATTTCCGTAGGTCATACGAGATAATTGTAATGCAAATAATTGTAACCCAACATAATTTTAAAACTGCTCAGTTTCTCGCCCGCTCTTCTCAGCAGAATCTGCTTTCAATGTAACATTTTGACGCGAAGAAAGAACGCGTAAGCGTCGTAAACAAAGATATTTTGAATTTGAATCAAAACCGACTTCAAACGCCTTAGAAGCGTGTTCCTGAAACAAATGTTTAAATTATTCTGATTTAAAAAAGAAACTGCTGGACCGTTTTTCATAAAAAGTATGGGACCACCTTGTAACTTTATCCTTTCAAATGAAAAAATAATTTTTAAAATCATTTCATAACTCCCGGAGAGAACCGTTAACAGACACACAAAAAGAAACATATAATCGTATCGAGAACCTCTTCTTTTTTGAAGTCGGTTAACAAATAAATCGCAGCTAGTGCCCTACTGAGCTAAGACCAATAGTAGTATGAAACCCGATTTAAAAATATGACAGTCGCAGCGAGCGGATATGGCCATTTTGATGTATGAATGAGTGACGTCATCGGCAGCGAGACAGCGACGTCGCATGGATGCGTCCAACGTTGAATATTAACAACGAATTATTTCATTATATTTTATTAATGTTGCTCGTTGTGAATGGTTATATTTCAAGATTGTATTAATATTCTAAGAATTTTGGAATAATAAGCAGTGTGGATTAGAATACAAGATAATTTGCATCATAACAATTTAAATTATGCAGCCTTTCCAGTATCTAATATTTAAATAATAATTTAGTTGTAATAATAATGATAATATTAAAATTAAAAAAAAAAAAACGAAAGCATTTTAATTTTTATCTTTTTTTAAACAGCGACGATCTATGGATCGGACTATTTGAAAATGGAACGCAAATATTTTGATAATTCTAAACGCGCTTCGCCATATTCGATTGGCGACTTATTTTAGAAAAAGTTCTCTGAATAAACTTCGTTCTGGTTCAGTTACGGCGACTGCCCTTGTAACGTGTTTTAGATTAAGCGTTCGACGATAAATTTTTCCTTCGCAGCAATTAGGTTATATTTCCATGCACACGGACAAAAACGCGGGTAACAACAATTTAGTAATATAAAATTCCTAAGTCTTGCACCGAGCCGGGCTATTTTTTGCTTCATGTGCATTATTCATACGTCCATAGATAAAGTATCAAATACGTATAAATAATTTAATAATGACAATATTTTATAATACAAATTGGTCATCCAAAAAAGGCAAGTGTGTTTCATGATACAGCTTTAAGTCCACAGATAAAATACACAAATATTTATATACGATTTTCTAATACAGATTAAAAATTTCTTTGATATTTGAGTTAGTATTCTTTTTACAGATAAAATATAAATTTCGAATAGTAATAAAGAAAGGGGGCTTTTCGATACGTACGCCTCGGATCATCTGCGAAACAGGTGCGTATTAGTCACTGAGGACGTTAGACACCTGTCTAACTTATATTGCTTAGAATGTCCTAATGATATTGGGTTAGGTTAATATATGAAAATGCACCAGCTGTTGCGCGATTATTAAAAGGTTACCATAGTGACAATTACCCATAAATATGGCGCCAACAGAGACGTCATGCGGTAATTGTCTATGGAAATTAATGCATTTATGATATCACGATAGGAATTGAAGTTTTGAACTCTTAATCAGTGGTTCCTAAACTTTTTTAGTCCACTTTTTTAGAAAAAAATATCTAGCGGCCCCCTAAAAATTTATATCCTTCTAAAATAACAATATCATTTGAAAAAGTTCTAGAACCTAAATTAAACTACCGTCTTGAAGAAGGAATAAATTAAGTTACTTTTTCTTAGGTTTTTTTATAAAAAAAAATTATATACGATTTTTTATTTTTATTAATAGGAAAATAGACAAACGGAGCAGACGGTTCACCTGGTGTTAAGTGATTCCGTTGACCATAGATGCACATGATGTCCAAAGAGTCGCGAGTGTGTTGTCAATCTGGGAAATTGGATAATTTTTTTTTTGATAGGATGGTGCCGGGATTGGGGAATGGAGTGGGGAAAAAAGAGTAGGAATGGCCTTCCAACAACCCCAAAAGTTATGCACACCTTATTTAATATAATTGGTTCTGCCGTACTGATATAAATGGTACGTTAATGCAATAACACAAATTGTGGATCGAAAAGTCGGCACCTGCTGAAGTCTACATGGGCGGAGTGGTTTAAATGGTCGTCTTGTTAAATATTGCGCACCGTGTTCTAGGTTTGATTCCTACTAAGGGCAAACATTATCATCATCCATAAATACATCACGTATAAATATTTTTGTAGACATTTACATTGTTGCGAATTTTAAATTGTTATTATGTGTACATTGTAGTCTAAGTTTTGACCGTACATCTTTTTCGTAAATAGATTTTTTTATATAGTAAAAAAGAATAAAGATAAAATTTTCCTTATTATGACTAAAAGAGATATTTAGTTCTATCTGTTGAAATGAAACAAATTTACGATGCCATTGGTCCCCGGCCTTATATGGAGCGGGTTTTAAGGTGGTCACAGACCGGGGCGATAGCGCATTACGGCCGCGTCTCCGTAGAATGCGAATGAGATATTCGGACTGTAAAAGGAAGGAAGCGATTACTGAAAGGTGAGCGACCCGCACCGTTACCTCTTATTGGCCACCATTTTTGACCGTCCGTCTGTTTGACGTAAATCCATTGTCACACTGCAATGCATTCATGCCTTATGACTTTGGGAATTATTAAAAAAAATGAAGAAAAATTTGCCGGATTGACTGGGAAACTGCCCAAAGGCGTTATGTTAACCCTTTGTTTCCTTTTTAACAATAAATAATAAATAAATAAATAGACATATTTTGTGATACAGTAAAAGAGATTCTAGTAAAGAGAGAAGTTTCTAGGTTTTACTGCTTTTTTGTATGTCACGCTCAAGGCAAAAAATATTACAGCTACATTTGATTAACATGAACAGCTAAGTTTTTAGCCGTTATTCTAACTGGGATTTGCCTTTTCGAGAAGTCGCTAGATTAGGTAATGTAAAAACAAAAAAAAATGGATATGACGCGGTGTCTTACTTATTTATATATATTTTAAACGGTTAATTTAAAGTGTACATTATAAGTTTCCAGTTGCACCCTAGTATAGCGCTACCTTTATAATGCGCTCTAACACAAATCAACACCAATCATATCATGGGCAACAGCATGAATATTAATTACAACCAATAATCGATACGTGCCATCGATATTATTCAATTTATATTTGATATTATGTATAATATTGTAGTAATAATGAAAACCAATAATATATTCGTTTATGCAACATATTTACCATAAATAAAAAGCTAACCAATCTCAGTCAGTTTTAGATTAAGGAAAGCTGTCATATATCTACCATATTATGCTTTTTTTTAATTAAACAACTTTACGGATCTTATCGCGGCTTATTTTAAATTTAATCACCCGACGTTTCGAACCCTTTACAGCGTTCATGGTCACGGGTAGGACTGATATGTTCGATGTCCCGGTGTCACTTGTCAATCCTGCATACCGTCAGCTTGAATATTAATTTTCAGTCCGATCTACGCAGTAACTATTTACAGTATCTTTAGGACTTGCAGTGTTGTGCTTATTTCTTGAGTAGATTATAAATATAATGGGATCCCAAGCAGATGGTAGCATCCGTCCTATTTAAAACCATGAACGCTATAAAGGGTTCGAAACGTCGGTTGATAAAATTTAAAATAGCGATAAAATACGTGAAGTTGTTTGATTTAAAAATGTTTAAAAATCCCTTAGGTCTCAGAAACATATCACACTTGTTTTATACTTATAGAAAAAAATAAAGCAAAGCTGTACTTAGATTCTTCAGGTGTCTCTTTACATTGAAACAACTCTAAACCATTATAACAGCTAACCCCAATACATAAATCAGCTATTCGTCTATCATGTTCGGTTTCCAAAGTCGGTAAAAGACTTATTTATTTTCGACGGTTTGAAACCAATTGAGCTTTTCTAACACGATCAATAATGTTAAAGAAAGCATTGCAAAAGCTATGCTTTTTTATAAATTAAAATCGATGCGTGCTTTGTAATTTTTTTCACGTATACGTGTATGCAAATGGCGGCCGCGTGACGTTGGCGCGAAGCTTTTTATGCTCGGCACGCGGCGGAAGCGCGAGGTGCGCCCGCGCCGGATCCAACATGGCGACGGCGAAAGTACTTCCGGCCATCCGCCAAGGGGCGACGCTTATCTGTGGGGATGACGCGGCCGCGGGAAGCACTATGCTTTTTTTTATTGTCAAGTAGTTGCATTGGTTACAAGGCCGCGAAAGAATATTATTGAGATTGAAATTTTAAAGAGAAAAGTATGTTCTCTTTCCGTCAATTATCAGTGTTAATATTATGACAGAATATTATAAATTATTTACGTAATGGTAATGGAATGATCGTAAGGAAGTTTGAAATTGAGCAAAGTTTATACAGATGTGCGTCTATCGTTTTAGAGTTGATGATACATATTTTAGGATTTCCTCGTGTCGGTACACAACGCAATAATCTCTACAAATTGATATCACAGAATTTTATAAAGCAGTTGCAGCATTTAAAATACTGCCAGCCATAGTCTGGCAGCGCAAGAATCATTAAAACGTTTACATGAATTATTTGACCCTTGAGTAATGTTCATTATAATGATAACAAAATTATTAACAGCATATTCTATACAGTTACGTGACAACTGTTACTAAATTAATACAATGTCATTTAAAGTTATAATTAATAACATTCAATTATTCCTGTTCAACCATGAATAACAAAACATCAATAGTATTTTATTGGTCTCGTAGAGAATTTTATCTTGAATAATATTTTAACGAGCTTAGCCAAAGATAAAGTGACGCAAAAGACCGCGTGTTAATTAAATAGCTATTTTCCTGAAATAATGTACCAAGCTTAGTTCCCCGCATACAAGATAAGAACAATGTGTGAACGTATATTGAGCAAGTATAAAGTGATATTTTAATAATAGTCAATTATTAAGAAAATAAAATATTCAAATAACTGACTTTAAAAGAAACATCCTTATTTATTAAAATATATGAAAATAAAGAGTACAAATAATATTTAGATATCGTTCCATAGATAATAAAAATAGAACAGGCTGTATAATGACGTCTGTTGCAAAAAAAAACCAACCTGTAGGCAGTGCGAACGAGGTGTCAGTGTTGATATTGTCTATAGAGGGGTCGAAAGCGAGCCTATTGTGGTCTGTGTAGTTCAGTTTGCACATGGATTGTTCGTAGTTGAGTCTCGCGCTGAGCGCTGTATCGTAGCACAATCTGTCCCTTTGCTCGTTGTCGTACTGCTTGTTCACTTTAGCACTATAGTCCGTGAAGTTGAGTTTGGTGAGGGTGGCCATGGGCAGGTGAATGGGCGCGGCGCCCAAGGGCCCGGCCGCCTCCCCGGGCGTCTCCACCAGGAGCATCGCTGCGTTTTCCCCGGGATCCGTCTTCACCACCTCATCACCACGCACTGACTCTAAATCCGATCCTATTTTGCACGCAGTTCAACGAACTATTAACTTTTTAAAACGAAAAGTATTTAACTGCCTTATTATTTTTTGTTAAATATTTCAAAATATTATTGCGAAAATAGATTTAAATAATACGCGTCGTTATAACAACATTTACGAAGACGTATATTTTAGAACACTATATGCGACTGTCCCGCGCGGCGTCTTGCACTCGACTGAGCTTTCGGGCTTTCGTCTTCACGCACCGAGGTGGAGCCGAGTGGTTCCGAGATAAGCCGAGTTCCGAAGACTAACGACGACCTGTCGCGCCACCTGCCAGCCGCCGTCGCCAACTGTTGCACGACCGTTGATTTTCGACACCACCCCCTATACTAAAAATTGGCGTGGGCACGTTTTATTACCGCTCATCTTGGTAGAGCGACTGCCTGTTGCCCGCGGCTTTTATTATTTACACTTATATGCTATAGGTAAATAATCGTACATTTTTATGAAAAAATAAGCTATGCCATTTCGCGAGCACTAATTCATTTAAAAATCAAATCAATAAATAATTAGTATTTATATTCGTTTTAATGCCAGGAACTTTGTAGAGCTTTATCAAACACAATGTCCGTGAAAATAGCATTTTCATGGGTTAGCTCATTACTAAAAGAGTCAGTAACAGTTGGCGGTTAAATCGGTCCGTAAACAAGCAATTAACACACTCACGCCGCACAACATTTTCCTGCTCATTGTTGAGGAAAACGCGGTGTTATGAACAAAGTAAGAAAAGAACTGAAGTAAGATGTACCGTTATAAACTACAATTTATTTCAGGGACTTAAAATAAACGACCATAGACAAAAAATATATTTTGTTAATTTGTCATAGACATCACATTTTTATCGCACATATTTCGCTCGTTACTGCTTTATCTGTGCGATACTGGCAGGCGTCATAACAACATAATGGCGGAAAAAAAATAAAAGAAACAATAATAATTTTCGTGGCGGGCGAATTGTTCCGCCAATTCTCATGGTGACGAGGTAAATCGTAATTGTGTATAATGGTTATGAGATGTGGCGTGACCTTGACGTTGGCAGCATTGTTCGGGGCCGTGGTACCAACCGTTTGAATTTAAATACCTTTTATACGGCTTCTTTGTTTCGTGGCGTATTTAATAATAATTACGCAATACTGACATTTTAAGAAACTAGAAATTTAAATTTAGTAATGAATATATGTGTGATATTGAATATTTTATATTAGATTTATGTTTTGTTAATTGTTGCAGTTTATTAAAGAAGCTTATTATGGTGTACGTTAATACGAGAGTAATATTGACTAAATTGTGGAGCATTGCATTTTTCAGATTACTAATAAATTTTTGTATATATAAAACCAGTGCCGGATTAACCATTAGGCAGAGTAAGCAACGGCTAAGGGCCCCGTATGTTTTAGGGGCCCCAGAAAAAAAAGAAAAATGTTTCAGTGAGTTAAAATTTAATTTAAGAAAGGAAAAAATGTTAATTTCTACGAAAACATGTATAAAAAAAACAAAAATGGTAGAAAAAACGTATTTCGAAAGGGGCCCCTAAAATTGCTTTGCCTAGGGGTCCCGTTGTTAATCCGGCACGGTATTAAATAATATATTTAACTACGAAAAGATAGGTAAAAGATATACCTAGTATTATATCGGGCAGTACTAATAATACTAATGAAACTTTACGGCGTAGTTAGGACAATCTCTATTTTGTTATAAAAAGTAATTTATTTCTTAAAGCGTAAAAATTTCTAAGAAGATGGGGCGTTTTTTTCTGAGAATTAATAACGTTATTACAGAGGTCATAATATTTCCTGTTATGAGTTTGGTCTTATCGTGAAGTTCAGATGCGCGTGAATAATAAGAGGAAAGAAAATTATAGTTAGACTAGATTTCTTTACTATTGAAAGCAAATATTAAATACACTCTACATCATCATCATCATCTCAGCCTTTTGACATCCACTGGTGGGTACAGGCCTCTTCTAAGGCGCGTCAAACGATCCTCAAGTATTCTCATCCAGCTTGGGCATAAATCATACATCATCGACATAGCTCTTAAAGCTAGCAAGCTGAAGTGGCAATGGGCTGGCCACATTAGACGTAGAACTTATGGAAGATAGGGCAGCAAAGTTCTGGAGTGGACACCACGTCTCGGCAAACGAAGTGTAGGACGCCCTGCTACTAGATGGAGCGATGATGTGCGAAGGGTGGCAGGCAATAGATGACTTTTTTTTATGGAAAGGAAGACAAACGAGCAGACGGCTCACCTGATGGTAAGCGATCCCGTCGTCCATAGACAAACGCAACATCCGGAGAGTTGCGAGTGCGTTGTCAACTTGGGAGATCGGATATAATAGGTTTATTGGATA
>JAOCPS010456999.1:0-11840 GCA_025505425.1 Graphium colonna
CAGAAACATAAAGCTATTGTCCCCCAGCGGTATTCGAACTCACGACCACCGGTTTAGAATGCGAGGGCATATATCAATGGGCTATGGATATGGTATATACTGTGTGTTTCAAAGTAAGTCGCACTTTGTAGCTTTCTGGATGGCAACTCCTACCCTCTTCCTTTCTCCACACATTTCTCTTTTGTATCTTAAGTCTACCATGACTCCAAATATTCCATCACCTTCCATCCATATTTAATATTCCAAACTCTGTCACCGCCCGAGCAACTCTTCAGATGACGTGTCAATGGGCGACGAAATCAATGAGACCAGGTGAGTTATTAGTTACTTTCAAATCTTTATCTATAAAAATGTGCAAAGGTTTATAACTTAGTGATAGCCCGTTTTAACCTGCCCAGGCGGATGCATTACACATTTGTTTGTTTCGGATATCCGTCCCTTCAAGTTGAAAGAAGATAAATGGAGCGCTTCCGTGTGTGCACATACAACTTTACACTACAATATCTAACGCTCATTTACTTTTATGACCGAAATTTATACAGGAGTATGACATTTAAAAATATTAATATTTTATAAACATTTTTATTTTGTAGCATTTTTAAAATATATGTCAAAAAGTGGTTTAGCTTAGCTATAACGTCGCAAACATTCCTTGTAGTTTCCAAACAAGTTTTCAGCATTAGATCAAGAGCATTTACAAACTTTTGCTGCCCAGCGTAAGTAATACTTCGATTTTTATTTATAAGTAGATTATAAAAGGAATAAAGAAAGAGATGAAAGCATACATCCTTGTGCACTAGAATACTCCCTATGAATATCAAACTGGAGATTGCAAGGAAACGAATGAGGGCTAAAATCTGGAACTAAAGACATACATAAAAGTGTTACAAAATTCTCACATTCATTTTAATTATGTTAGTAACGATGACATGATTTTTTAATCCAATGTGTTATAATAAAACGGTAATTTAAGTAAATAACTTTGTAATTTAACTGTCTAAGACATGTTTATGAGACACAAAACTTATATATATCTAAGTTTAATTTGTAATGGCGAAGGCAATGGGGAGACATTCTTCCAAAAATGGATAAAGCTGTTCTTCTTCTTCCCAGTCCTTTCCTCATTGTTGAGGATCATGACTCCATTTCATTTGGTGACCAATATGTCTCCATCAGGTTCGCTCAGCCGCCCGGTGTAATGCGGCACAGAAAATTATTTTCACTTTTTCGAAGATTTGGTAATACAGCTGGTTCCTATCCGGTCTTCTTCATCTTTCTTTATCGGCCAGAAACTTAAAGCGATTACTTGAAGTGAACTTTAATTGAAAGTAAAATATGTTTTCTCTCACCATGAAAGTTGTTAGTATTAGCCAAAAAATATTGCATTTTATAAGCGCCTTGACAGACATATATAATAGTAAATATCCAACAGTATATATTAAATTAATAATATATTTAGAGTTTGGTTTGTTAAAATAAATAAAGGAACTTTTATTCTATATTATTATTTATACTGATATTATAAATTTTTAAGGACATTGCCCATTTTTATACGGTATGTTTACCAATTTGCACCAAATTAGAACATTTTATTTAAGGACTAGACTTACTACATTAGGTCCTACAGAAGTTCTCTTTGTAAAGAATACCCGACTTTCAGATATATTTGATAGAATCGAAAAAATAATTCATTAAAACAGTTTCTATTGCATTTTACATCTCTATTACAGATGATGTGAGCGATTTCGGTCATAATATTGTCAATATTATACAACAAGATAGTTTTTTTTCTTAAAATCAACGATTTTACGGCACCATTCGCTCCGTTCCGACCGCATCGTGAAGTCGCGATCGCTGTCCTTGTCATTCCAGTGTGTTTGAGGATGGTTTTTTATTTCGCACACGGATTGGCAGCATTAACATTTTGCGCTTGGAGAAACTCGCCTTAAATCATCGTGATTTTGATCATTAAAATATATCACAAAAAAAATAATAGTACAAACTAAAGCTGCCGAATCCGTTAGTTTTTGACAACACTAACTCCATAATTATTAAACTTTATATTATAATTTAAAATATAGTCACGATATTTATATGATATTATACCCGAGGTATACGTACTCCTCTTATATCCGTAATCTTTGAAAGCCAAAGAAGGAAATTTCTATGAAAACACAAAAGATATCGCGTACAACACAAACTATAGATAATGAGTGCACATGCAATTTATAAAGCCCTAATAATTGCGGTTGAAAATCGGACAAGAAGTTGACAAAATTTGAAAAAAGTCTGCCCCATGACCATGAACACTAAAGGCTTCAAAACGATTAGTATTTAAAACCAAATGGAAACGATATAATCTGTAATGTATTTTGATTTGATTGATTTTATTGTTGACTATGTATTTTATCATTGATGACATTTTTGCATTATTCTCCTTTATAAATCATGTCTTACACACCTAGAAATTTCTGAGACTTGCTTATGAAAATTTGCAAAGGAGTCTTTTGAAAGATAAAAATAAGCTTTTTCTTGAAGGTCGCAGAGCTGTGTGTTCAACCTTTTTTATCAGCGACACATATTCTACTGTATCCCAAATGCCAAGGGTCGGTGAACATCCTTATTGCTTTTTTGTAGGTAAACAACTACCCATTACTTACTCCATATTTGATAAGAAGATGTGTTTTTAATCATGAACTTTATTATACTTTTGCTTAGCTTATATGATATTTGTCATACGAGGGCTACACTGAAAATTTTTAGAAGTGGCTACTTGAAAGCAATATAACAAAAAAAGTGGTAAATTTTTTAAAATGGAACTCTTTACGAATAATCATTTGTTTAACGGTTTGGCGGCAAATTGAAGATAGTCTGTGTAACGTTATCATGAACTTAACAACGAGAAATTTTCGTGCGATGATTTTTTATGACTTTCGATATCATCTAAGTCAACAAGAAAGTTATGATAGACTACGATTGGCCTTTCACGATAAAGCCCTGTCTTGTGCAACTGTTCACAACTGATTTAATGAGTTTAAACGTGGTCGCACTAATTTCACCGATGATGTTCGTGAAGGACGGCCTTATACGGCGACAACTGAAGATAAAATCAGTGTTGTCCGGCGTATGATTGATATTGACAAGAGTAACCTATCAGCAGATCCTGGCAAGCTTAGGGATCGGTATGATTCAAGTGCACAAAATCCCCCATGAACATTTGGCGGTCAGAAAGCTTTGTGCTCGGCGGATACCTCATAATTTGACCGAGGCTCAAAAACACAGCCGTGTTGATTGGTGCCGTGAAATGCATGAAAGATTTAACGGAGGTGACTCAAATTCTGTATTTGACATAGGTACGGGGGACGAAAGCTGGATTTACTGTTATGATCCCGAAACTAAAGCCGATCCCGAAGCGTGGGAAAAAAGATGGTGGCCTCCTTCTTTGGAAGGACAGGTCATTACGCGACAGTTGTTTTAGAGGATCGAAAAACAGTTACTGCAGAGTGGTACAGTAACAATTGTTTGCCACGTATTTTGGAAAAAGTTCTTGAGAAACGACCTCGCCGTAGGATCCTCCTTCACCACCACAATGCTTCGTCGCACAAAAAACGACAAACGATCGATATTGGCGACCTCAGACGTAGAACTAATGGGTCATCCGCCTTATAGCCCCGATCTCGCACCCTGCGATTATTATTTGTCCCGAAAATTAAAAGGAAAACTTCGAGGAAAATGTTTTATGGACGCCGAGGAACTAGGTTTCAGAAGGACGTCGAAGAGATCCCAAAGGGCGAGTGGGCAAAGTTCTTTTCTCAGTGGTTCTATCGGATGCAGCGATGTATTGATGTAAATGGAAACTATAAAATAAAGGTAAAAACTTGCTAATTTCCCTCGTTGACCCTCGTACCTTACCAAGGAAATCTTTCTTTTAAATATTCCTTGTGTGCGTGTGTATGTCACCGAACTCCTCCTGAACGGCTTTAACGATTTTGATAAATTTTTTTGTGTGTATTCAAGGGGATTCGGAAATGGTTCAGATCATAATTTGATCCAAAAAACGGTTGAAATTTTCGAATTAAAGACGTGTGTCCAGGACAACGTCTTTCGGGTCCGCTAGTATGATTATATAATATCAGACGTCAAATAATGTGCTTAAATTATTATTATTTTGATTGCCATTTATTAATATTTAATATCTAGATAGTTTATACAATATCATAATTTAAATACGTATAACTAAAATTTTCTACCCCCTTTCACGAAAAGTTAACCAAAGAGTAAGAAATTTGGCACAGTTAAAGTTAGCATATAGACGGTGAGGTGGAGGCTGCCTCACTCGTCCGAAGAAACACCACCGCCCTTTACAAAGTCGGCATAAAATAAAGTATGCGTGGCTTTTGGGGATGCCGGATGGCCATGTCTACCCTTTTCTTTTCCCATTCCTTTCTTCTCCAAATCCTTAATCCTGACACCCTCCTATCCAACAAACCAATTCTATCCAATTTCTCAAGTTGACAACGTACTCGCGACTCTACAGATATTGCGTGTTTCATATAATATAAATTTTCTAATGTCTACCGACTTTTGCTTTTGGTGTTACACAATAAAAAGATGCAATATTTATATGCACCCTAAAAGTTTACTATTTATATGCACTTTTAAGGCGTTTGAAGTATTTTTTGTAATATTCTGTGAACATGAACTGATATAAGAACTCATTAAAGAATTAATAAGTATTTTATTACAATATGGGCAGTCCATAATTTCAAAAATCGTCCTTACATTATATTTCTTATACACAAAGAAAACTGCACTGAGCACCCTTTCGTAGGCTTTTGGCGTTACACAATAAAAAATGGAATATTTATTATACAGGATTTTATGTCAGTAAAAAATATTCTATGTATATTCGAAGGAGTTATTTTCACGCTCAAAGAATTCTCTTAGGGATATTTCAAATTATGCTTACAAATTTACAAGGAATGAAGCAATAAAGTATCAATTTGTAAATGGTAATTTTATGCTGTAACCAATTTCTATCAGGGAATTCTTCAGATCGAAGTGGATATAAGAGTAGTACTTTAAATCTTAATTTGGGCGTATTGTTACACAAAATATACAAAAAATTAATCCATGTACTGAAAAACTACTTGTTTTTTTATCAAAATATATATTAAAAATTATTACAAAACGCGGGCTAACAAAAGTACCATACTAAGAACATTCTAAACCAAGTGAACTTTTTTTTATTACAAAATAAGGTTTCTCTCTTATCCTAGAATCATATTTGGTACTATATATAGTCTTATAGCGAAAATACTGGGATTAATCAGGTTTAGAATGTTGTTTAATCCCGGTACTTATGTTAGTCCACGTTTTGTAATAAGGCGGATAGAGTTGCATGACCACGGCCAAGACAAATTAGCGTGATGATTTTAGCCCGTATATATGTGACTATGTATGTATGTGCTTCATGTTTCCACATTGTATTTAAACTACTTTTAATTATATGACAAATTATGCATCATTTTAAATAACAAGTTTCTTTTTACAGAAAATTACAAAAATCGCCTTCAAACGCCTTAAAAGTTTACTTACGAAAAATATCTTCCCGGTTATTTTCATCATTGTGGAAGTGAACCCTATCCCTATATAAACAAATATATTTTCCAATTAGTTCATAAGTTGCGGAGATACGTGCGAATATTCCTAAATTTCTTTATTTTTATTATAAAGAAAAGCTACTAATCTGATTTTTTTTTGGAAATGACATGGTACCATTTCGAAAGAATACCTTACAAGTTTAAAAAATAATTTTTAAAATCGGTTGATAAACGACTGCGATATGAGCTTGAACATAAAAGAAAATATAAACATTCGAATTGAGTACCTTCTTCCTTTTTTGATGTCGGTTAAAATAAAATAAGCATTTGCAATTTTGCTAATAATAGGTTATATGGTGTTATATTAGTTGAATAAGGTGCTCTCTAGCGGGCTAGAGTTATGAATATAAAATCTTTTTTATTTTTGAATTTCTCATTTTATTCAGAGATCGATGGTTACGTAATAGTATTTTAGTTTTCTTGTTTTTGTATCTACATATATAATAAAATTGTATATATGATGCTCGTTTATACTGATTACAAATTATGTTTATAGAGATAGGTTTTTATAGAGAAATTATGACAAACGAGCAGACTGTGAAGCGATTCTGTCGCCTACTGCACACGCAACATCTCAATAGATGCGTGTACGTTGTCGACCAGGGAAATGAAATAGATGAATAGAACATATTTAGCTATTAGATATATCAAGAAATAATTATAAAATTATATATTATATTTATAAAAGAAATGTCTTAATGATTTTAACCAGCCTTGCGTTACGCAAACATGCATAACACACACGCAGACACTCATATCCGAAACAGCTTTATATAAGTCATACAAATATTTGCTCCCGGTGAGAATCAAACCCACGACCTGCGACGCCACCGCCATCATCGCAACTGCGTTAACCAATCTCTTTCCCGAGCAGTTCACAAGAATGAGCTGTTTTTCAGGAGGTTCAGCATAACATCCTATCACAGCTTTTGCTGCAGTTTTACGACCATGATCGTCCGGGGAAATCCCACTGATCTTTACAAAGTCGGCATTAAAATAAAGTATGCATGACTTTTGGGGATGCCGGATGGACATGTCTACCCTTTTTTTCCACTCCTATCCCCTCCTAATCCTTAATCGCGACTCATTGTATCCAATAAACCTATTGTATCAAATTTCCCAGGTTGACAACGCACTCGCAACTCTCCGGATGTTGCGTGTGATATTGCGCAACGGGATCGCTTACTATCAGGTGACTGTCTGCTCGTTTGTCTTACTTTCCATAAAAAAATTACAACTTGATTTCGCTACACCGATAATTCTGCTTGGCAATAAATAATTTCCTTTCTGAAAATGATTAATCTACGAAGTAATTGACTGTGAAGCGCAACCTTTAATATTGTATTGGTGCGGTGCTTGAGTCTTGGTTTAATTTCATTAATAACGGAGCGCCACGCTCGTGGAAGTTTCCAGACGTTACAGCATAGATCGAAACAGTGGCATTTAACGTCAAACATTTTCCAAAGCCTCCTATTTTACTAAGATTAAGTAATAAAAACATTATAGAAGCCCACATTAAAGCAAAGCTGTTTTTTTGTATGATTTCATCGGTGACGAGATGACGGTGGTAGTTTCTCGGCGAGCGTGGCCGTAGTACAGCAAAGGCTGTGGAAAGATGTTATGCTCTACCACCTAAACAGCCTGGTTGCGTAGTACATTGTTATTCAGTCAGGAGAATTTAATCTGGACCAAGTTTATTTTGCCAATGTTTTTAGACATTTCTACCGGATTTTATAATCAGTCAAAACTATTCCGAGACCATCCCGATCACATACACAAACAGAAAGTTATTGTTAATTTTGCACCACTTTTTGACATGCACCATTATTATCCTGACATAATGATACCATTACATTGTGAACTAATACTTATTTACATACAAAACAGCAAAACTAACGAACAATATTTTGTGAAAAAAAACTTTTCACTAATAAATTATTATTTAAAAAAGAAACTGTTAGACCGATTTTTCATAAAAATCATGCAGAACCACCTCGTACCGTGAGAGTCGGTTCATAACATGTGCAGAACTAAAAAAAAAAGTTAAAAATGAACATGCACAATCAAAATGAAATGCTTTTTCCTTTTTAGAAGTCGGTTGAAAAGGATTTTATTTAAAACTTGATACAAGGAAGTAACACTGATGCATTTACACATATGTAGCATAAGCGCCATTAGCCTAATGGATAAGAATCCGGACATCAGATCTCGTGGTCAAGGGTTTGAATCCCGCCTTCCGACTATTGTCGTGAACCATGACTTAAAAAAACAATTTTGGAAGTATATCCTATCAGGAGAAAAAAAAATTGCTAAAATCTGTTCATAAATGACGGAGATACGGGCGTACATAAAAAATGGTATACATAACAAGTGTTGTATATCCATCGCAGCTGTATTTATGTTTATATGACGTTTATTATGTATTATTTCCCAAATTGACATTAGGTTCGTCGTTTCTAGTTTTTGTCTAAGGTTTTACATTAAAACAATAACGTTAAAAAAGGACGATATATAATTAAATCGAAAAGTCGATTAAAAAAATAGTTTCTAGTGCATTGCATGCTCTATGATAGACTGTGTAAACGTTATGTAGCTAAAGCAAAATTCATTCTTTTATACTATAAATTAAATTATTTTTAAATTAAATTATTGTTTAAAAATATTAGATCCATGAAGCGTAATGTCGTAAAACTATGAAAATAAGTAGAGAAATTTTGATCTTGATGCGTGACAATTTTTGGTACCGCTTTTAGGCATTGTTAACAAATGATTTGGCTAAAATATTAAATTATGAAAACAATTGTACATTCTTTAAGGCCACTCGTTAATCATTTAAGGTACATCTTTAAAAGTTAAGCAGCTTTAAATTCTCAATGAACCCTACCAGTATACAAAAGTGATGCCAAAAATTCTCATGCATCAGGATCAGAATTATATAGCAACTATTTCCATTATTTTTACGGCATTACGCTCCATGGATTAGAACATGGAATTTCATGACGTTTACATAGTCTGCCATAGATATGTAGAAATCGATTTTATCAAATGTCTTCGGAACGCGGATTAGCTTTACGAAAATTACTTCGGTAGGAGTTAATGTAATAAGTCTAGTCTCCGAAAAAAATGATTGAAGTTAATGCAACTTGGTACGGTTACCATATAGAAATCGGCATTGTCCTTTACTCGTATCAACCAACAAAAATTTTACCATCCCCCCTCCAGTTAAAGAAAAGCATTTATTGTAAGAATAACAATAAATGTAGAAATATTTTATATTGTTCCTGCGAAAGTAGAAAATAAGTAGTGTTACCGTTTTGTGGATTCTACGCACGTGCGTAGACGTGGCTACGCTGCGGATCTACGCGCTACGACGCTACGAATGGCAAACGTGGTCGCATTTACATTGTGTATGTTCTTAATAAATCTATATCTTGTCATGTTATTTTGTAATAACATGACATAATTATTTATTACAAGTGTATTTATTGTTATAGTGTGTGTGTTTTAGCTGAGTTTTATTTATTAACTTTTATTATATTTATCTAATCTTGAAACGCCGTTGGTGAAATGGTCAATATTTTACCTTTTTACCCGACTTTATGAAACTCTTTTCAAAATTCTTTTTTATCTTGTAGGATATTCTTCCGGAATGTTCCCATGAAATTTAAAAAAGAATCGGTTCAGAAGTTTTTCTTTAAAGTCAAATATATAGAATATAAGTCAAATATAGCGTACCCCCGTCATTTATAAACCAAATTCAAAAATTCCATTAAAAAAACTTATATGATAGAGCATTCTTCGTTGTTTGCCCGATAAAATTTTAAACAAAGATTGGTTCATCAGTTTGTTTTTAAAATAAATATAACAAAATTTAGGAGTGTTCGCCCATACCTCCGCAACTTATGAACTGATTTGAAAAAATATTTTACTATCTTAAAGGGCAGACTTCAACAATGACCCTACACTACACCTACTAAATATATATAAAAATCACGTTAGTGGTTTATTTTTAAAACCAAAATAACGGAGTAGTCATGTTTTTAAAGTAGACTTTAAGGCGTTCGAAGTCGGTTTTTGTAATTTTCTGTGAAAGTTAAACTTGTTATGTAATTTTAGTGAATGTCATGGTTGACGAATGTTCATGGGTTGTGTAAAAATGGTAATACTATACGCAACGACGTTTTTAAAAATATATCTCTAAAGTATATTATTTAAAAATATATTTTTTTCCTCCTCTAGGTATTTAATAAGTGTGCAAAATTTCATACTCCTCCGTCCGTTATTTATTTTAAGTGTTTATTTTTCTCAAATTATTAATATAATATTTACAAAGACAGCAAGTGTTTTCTATCTTCACGACATCGGGAAGTAATGTCACATATAATTGTTTCCCCTTCTCTAAGACATTTATATTTTAAGTCCTGGTTTTATTCGACTTTTACGACAGCTTAAGTAAATGACGGACTTAAAAGCCGGTGAAATAAGACTTAACGGAGATATATGTAGTAGTAAATCCGGGTGTATTTCTTCCAGATACTTTCCCGTAATAGAATAGACCTAAAATAACCTGAAAGCTAATAAATATTCCTACTAATCAACAAGTTTATTTGCACAGAAAATTACAAAAACCAACATCAAACGCCTTAAAAGTGTACTTTAATAAATATATCTTTGCCGTTATTTTGATTTTTAAAACCGAATACTAATCCGATTTTGAAAAAAAAATTGTAGGATCATTGTGAAAATATACAAATAGTAAACTCGATTTTAATGATAAAGACATCTACTTACCCACTATATGCAAAGAAAAACAGATGCCATAGCCTATTAGAAAATAGTTATTTATTAATATTCCTAAATTTTGTTGCTTTTATTTTAAAAAGAAAATAATAAACCGATTTCTTTGGAAATTTTATGGGACATTCTACGAAGAATGTTCTATCATATAAAAAAGAAGTTTTGCAATTGGTTCATAAATGACGGAGATACACGCAAAATAAAATATATTTTTAAAACGACTGAACAGTTTTTCCTGATAATTTTATGGAACTATTTCAGAAGATTACTTCATTAAATTTAAAAAAGTTAAATCGGTTATTAAATGGCGGAATTTAATTGATTTTTTTTGAAGTCGGTAAAAAAGTTACGTCGGTAAGAGTACATAGACAATTATTTTCATAGAAAATAGTAAAACTGATTTCAAGCATGGAAAAGGACGTTCGTGAAAGTGTTTTTTCAGTTATTTTAATTTAAAAAAGAAAGTACCACTTGGTAATTATATCCTTTAAATAAAAAAGAACTTTGAAAATCGGTTTATAATTCGGCTGAGAAATCGGATCACATACACAAAAAAACAAGGTATAGTATATACTGAAAAACTTTTCCTTTTTGAATTTGGTCAAAAATACAAAAAATTTTAGCTATATATTCCAAAGATATTTATACACGTTTTTTCACATGGATTATAAACATTTATGAAAGTGAAATTTAATTTCTGACTTTATTATAGAAAAAAGTTAGGTAGGAAGCAAATTATTTCCACAGAGAGGTAGCCACACGTCGTCCATAATGGTCCCTACCACCATGGCAGACTTAGACCCGGGCCAAGGTTGCCGCGAGGGAGTTGAGTGCGGCTATACAGAGGATAAAAACCAAAAGCTACCTACCCCGGGTCCTGATGGCATCCCGGCAGGAGCATTGATGCTGGCTCTGGAGGACGGCCTAGGATCTAGATTGAGAGCGTTGTTCAACGTCCGTCTGGCTCAAGCCATAATACCACAGTGCTATAGGCAAACTCGTCCTCATTAAGAAGGGCGTCCAGTGGAATCCCTGTCTGCCTATCCACCGATAGTGTTACTCAACGATTTCGGAAAGCTCTTTGAGCGAATAATCGCTCGCCGCATCGTTGAGCACCTAGAGCGTATCGGTTCGAATCTGGCATACACCCAGTTTGGGTTTCACTAGGACTAGTCCACAATCCATGCGGTACTGCGAGTAAGGTCCCTCATGCAAGAGACGGTTTCCCGGAGCATGGTGATCTTGGCGGTGCCTTTAACACAATGCCCTGGAGTTGTACGAGTATAACAGAGGCGCTCCGGTTCCTCGGTGTGCCTCCATACCTACGCGAAATCATCAGGGCCTACCTGCCGCAGCGTCGTGTGGATTATCCGTGTCGAG
>JAOCPS010457110.1:0-11839 GCA_025505425.1 Graphium colonna
GTCGAAAAGTCTTACAGCCAAATATAATGGCTAAAAGTTCTTTCTCAGTTGTGGTATAATGGGATTCGCTTTTGTTAAGTTTTCGCAAAGCGAATGCTATAGGCTTGTCTTTGCTGACAGGACCTTGGGATAGGATTGCGCTTATAGTATGATTAGAGGCGTCAGTGGTTAAATTAAAAGTTTTAGTGAAATCAGGGTAGGATAGGACTGGAGCAGTGGTTAATTACTTGTTACAGGAGTTCAAAGGACAATTGTTGTTCATTTTTCCAGAGAAATGGATGATTCTTTTTTAGGAGAGTGGTTAGAGGTTTACTGACACTCGAGAATTCGGGGATAAAACGTCGGTAATAGGAGACGAGGCCGAGGGAGGATTTGATATCCTTAGCAGATTTAGAAGTAGGGAATTCGATAAAGGCTTTGATCTTGTCAGAATTGGGTTTAACCCCGTCTTCTGATATGACGTGACATAGATACGTTACTTCGCGTCGTAGAAATTCACACTTGTTGGAAAATGGAAGTTAGGTTATAGATATGGGAAGGGAGATCGTGGTAATAGATGACTACATCTATTCGATGACTGAAGGCCGGATAGTGCGGTGTTCATAAGATGCTGGAATGTGAAGGGGGCGTTCCGAAGGCCGAAACACATGCGCGTGAATTGGTAATGACCTTGAGGGACGGAAAATGAAAGAATATCTTTTGCGTTAACTTTAATTTGATGAAATCCAGAGGCTAGGTCTAAGGTTGAGAAGTAAGAACGTGCTTTTCCGTAGTTGGTCAAGGATCTCAGTGATTTGGGGAATAGGGTAGGTATCGCCGACCGTAATATCGTTTAATTTCCGGTAATTTATGACTATTCGCCACTTTTGTTTACCCGACGCATCTTATTTTTTGGGCACTGTCCATATAGGCGATAACCAAGGGGAAAAGTAGGGTTCAATAATACCTTGATCCAGCATTTCGTTGATTTGCTTGTTCACTTCGACTTTATGCATTTCAGGGAATCGATATAACTTAGTATTTATGGGGATATCGGATTTGGTAGTTATGTTGTGTTCGACTGTGTCAGTAAACGTAAGGATTTCGCCTGGTAACTAAAAAACGTCGGAGAAATCGAAACAAATTTGTTTTTTTTTATTTCTGGGTTGGATACAGAGTATTCTACATCTGTTTCGATTCTAGGCGGGATAAGGTAAGTTGTTTCGGAGAAATGGAGTTTGATTTTATAATCTCTTAATTGTAATGAATCAGAGCGGTAGTCGATAGAGCATTCTAGGATCTTTTGTATTCAGTGGGTTCAGTATATGATTCAGTGGATTTAGTAAAAGATCCAGTGGACTCAGTGGATTTAATACGCGATTCAGTGGATTTAGTAAAAGATTTAGTGGACTCAGTGGATTTAGTACGCGATTCAGTGGATTTAGTAAAAGATTCAGTGGACTCAGTGGATTTAGTACGCGATTCAGTGGACTCAGTGGGTTTAGTACGCGATTCAGTAGAAATAGTAGCATTAATAGGATTAGTAGAGTTAGTAAAATGGTTGGTGCCTGTATTTAAGCTTCGCTGCCTCGTGCGGCACCCGAGTAAGGCACATTATAGTTTTTTGTTTTACCGACTTCGTCGCAGAAATCATTTTAGTTATAGTGATTATCATCATGTATGTATGCGTCGTTATATTCTTGATTGAAATTTACGGGATTGGGTCTGAAAGAAGGGCCTGGACGAAATTGATTGTCATTATTCTTAAAACGATTGCTATTAAATTGTCAATAATTATATATAAAAAAATCTATCAAATTGACAATTTTCGATGGTGTGTCCCGGATACTTACAATATCTAGATATTGGAGCAAGAGAATTAGTGGGGTTAGGGTTAGGACGCGTATGTTTCTGCTCGAAATTGTTAGGATTGGGAAACGCGTTGCTGTTTTTATAGCTATCACTTGTATCGCTTCGCCTAGAAGATTGGAATAACTTTTCTTCCGCTATAGCAAGGTTGATTACAGTGTTTAAGGTGTCCGGTCCGCGACATCGGACTGGATGGAGCCCGGTTATAAACGTATGGAGAGCCAAATCTTTCATGGCTGCTACTCGGCCAGCAAGTTTGCCGTTCTTACTTGTGGAAATTGAAATATTTATTTCCGTTAGAAGTTTGCTCAAACACGGTTCGATTTTAACTGTTTTGCTATTGTTTTGTTTATAATTTTGAAGTTTGGTTACCAGATGAGTGTAACGTTTCTTTTTCCCAAATTATATCTGTAAAAATTCCTCTGAGGCCTGTCGGTAAATTCTTTAATGCTTACTGCGGGTACCGTCCTGTCTTATAATCGACTTAGTATGAATTTCAATAATATTGATTTTTGTTCATTGGATGCTAGATCAAGGGCGTTGTTACAATTGTTTATGAATGGGATTAGTTTTTCCCTAGTGCCATCAAATTTGCTTATGAATTTAATAAGGATATTAATATCGACCAATTTTGGTGGTCATTTCGGGTTGGCTAGGTTATTGGCCTGATCTAGTTTTTGATTAGTAGGATGTCCCTTCATCTTTAGGGTTAAAAGTTGTAATTGGGTACATGTATGTATAGCAAACAACACAAAATTGAAATAGTATGATAGAAAGAAATTGAAAATAATTTACAATAAAGTTTGAGAATCAGTGACCAAAGACTTACAGGACGCAGATAGTGACGGCGGCTTTCGCGATAAGCAACATCACCTTTCGTAGATTGTGCAGACGTAGCAGCGCGACTACGGATGATTAGTTTGACAGGAGCGCGTTCTAACATGCCATGTAGTAATGATGCACGATGGTTATATTTATTTTCTTCTTATAAAATAGGACGGGAATTAGTACAGGATACGGCAAAAATGGGCACTATGTTATTTTTTTTCCTAGCAGGACTCGTCCACTTCTATATCGGGAATACAGGATGCAGTGGTTGAATTACGTGTAAGTATTTGTTCTTGAATGATAGGATACAATGGATCTGGAACAAAAGGGTTCAGTGGTTTGAATACGCGTATTTCGTGCTCTCAAGTTTTATAGCACTACGAGTTCCCGTGTAATGTTTGACATTCACTATATTGCTCACGAGAATAACTGCACTTTTGTTCTTTAGGAAACGTTACAGAGGATTTTTTAAATCGTGAAATCCCTTAAGCTGCCACCAATGTTAAATGGAGAACTCCGAAAGTATTTTTAAAAAAGGTTTTTATTTACACACAAATATAAAATGTCTTAGAATAAAATAGAATCAAAATGGTATTTGAAATAGCAACTTATGGTATTACGCAACGTATAGAATTAGAATTAGAACTTGAATTGGTGATACACGACGTAAGAGGGCTGCGCGGAGACTCTCTAAGCTCGAGCTGATTCCAGCTTATATATTCTAAAAATATGATAACTCGGCATAGGGTTGACATAGCATCATCACTATGGTGTACATTGGAGGAATGTAACAGTTCGTTAGAGTAAACGCTACTCGCGGTGGATATAGTAGGACTTTCTGTCGAACTTTTTATAGAATTTTCCTGCTTTAAGATTCAACAATATGTTATAGTATGCGTTTATCGGCCCCCCTCTGGAGATTTTAAGCTATTTGAAAATAAGATGGACGATGTCTTTATAAAAATTAGTTAAAATATTAAATCTATAATTGTGTTAAAATAATTATTAAATTTATAATTGTTTAAGTTCTGGTCATCGTGTTTCCGCTTGTGCCTCAACATCTTCATGTAAAATTTTGTTTTACATGAAGATGTTGAGGTACAAGCACTTCAAATAAATTATGCTTCGGAATCGAACTCACTGTCGCGAGAAGCGCTCAGACGCCCGCACCACAGAGCACACGACCCCCGGCTGACATAGCCGCACGGACCGCGCTCGTACAGTGATGACGTCCCGCTTTATGCGGATGGTAACAATTTTACTCGCCGCGACTTCTGTGGCCCTATCACGGTATTATAAGCTGCCGCGCGTATTATAGTTATAGATTCTCGCGGTAATGAACATAGCGTTCGTGCATTGTTAGACAGCTCTTCTCAAAGTAATTTTATTACTCGTTCTTGTTGCCCAATTTTAGGTTTAAACACAGACATTTGACCCGCTGGTTCAGTCGTAAAGGGGATAGGAAGTTCGAATAAAGTCATTCAAAGCAAATAAAATTTTATTCTCGCTTCGATCGCAACATTTCTTATAATATAGATTCGTTGGTTGTAGATAAAATTACAGAACGGCTGTCTTCTGCAACCGTCAATGCTTTGTTATTGTCAAAATTTAAAGGTCTTCCGTTAGCAGTTGATACCTACTATTGCTCGGGCCCCATTCAAATTTTGATACGTGCCTTTCTTTTTCCGCATCTCTTTTTATCGAATAAGATTCAGGGACAACATCCGTATGTCTCACCGCTTGAGTTAGAAAGGGTCCTCGGTTACGTCATTAATAGTAACGCTCCGTTCCGCGTAAATAGTCTCGAATCCGTTTCATATTGCTGCACGGCAGATCCATTAGACTCCGTTACTCGGAAATTCAGGGAACTCGAGGAAGTCGACGTCCCTTCGGTATTTAGTCCCGAAGATAAATTGTGTAATTTTATTGGCGTACTACCTCAAAAGCTAGCGACGCACGTTACGTGGTGGTTTTGCCTTTCATGGTTGACGTCAACAGTCTCAGTAACTCGCGTCACTTTAACACATTGTATACGTAAAATTGTAACCCAACATCATTTTAAAAGAGCAACTGCTGAGTTTCACGCCAGCTCTTCTCAGTAAACTTCTTTCCGAGCTGATGGTAGCTTATAATGGACGAATCTCTATGTAAAACGTGACCTTTCTCATAAGAGCCCGTAAGCGCCTATGTGTATAAACATATTTTGATTTAGATTTTTTTGATTGTTTCCATTTTTTGTTATTTGAAATGACCAGTACTAAATTTCATAGGTGCAAACTTAAAGAACAGATTTTACATTTTTTTACTATTATTTTGTTACAGTTTGTTTTTTAGGTTTTTATTCAAGTGGCAATGTATTTTATAATTTTGTAGTAACTATATGTTAATTAAACTTACTTTTTAATACTTTTATGTTTTATATAGCTAAAAATAGAGTCATTTTCATACATAACTCTAACTTAATTTTAATAATGCATCTATATTGTTTATGTAATATTTTCATTCCAATTTTATGAACATTAATCGCGTCGCTAAATATGAGACAACAGTATTATGCTAAGACGTTAAAACAACTTTAAAAAAATTAAATTTAAAGCAAAGAAATGTTCTAATTAAAATGTTCATGCTAAATACAAAGAGAATCGTGATAAATCCTACTTGGCCTTTTAAGGTTATATGATTTAATTACAGATTAGATACAGATTAAAATCTCTGATATCATACTCATTTCGAAAATATGAGAATATTTTTCTTTGAGAATCATCTTTATGAGATATTCCTTTATTCTTTAATAGCCAATTCAATTAAAATCAAGTGTTATCTTAAATCGTGTTTTCTGAATATATTTTCAAATTCCTATTTTTTTACCTGATACTATCTAAAGTTAAGCAAAAGTGTGGAGCATGTTAGAGTTATTATTATTTATTGTGGGATAAACACGAAAAGATGAATTACTTCACACATTTGCGAAATATAAGTTATTAAATTAACACTGTATCCGCTCAGATTGGATGCAACGAAGCTACCAAAGTGACTGAAAGCTGTTTTATCAGCCTTCACATATGTACAAACACGCCAATATATATTTAACAAAAGTGTTTCAAGACATAGTTATCAATAACCTTTTTTTTGCCAAGTAGTAAAAACAATAGATTTAAGAAATATCAAAATATTAGCCGAAAATAGAGTTTTCGGAGATCGGTTTTATTTTTATTGCTTGCTTTTTAAGTTTAGGTCAGACAAACCGATTGGTTATCTCATAGCATTGCTTAAGCCTTTAAAAGTAATTTGAAGACTTTTTTTATCCTAATATTTTGTTTTTCTTAAAATAAATATATTTGCTATATAAAGTATACATATATAATGACCTTTTTACTGATAATTTAGTTATAAGTTTAAAGAATTATGCAACTCTTTAAATTTTCCTCGATTCTCAGGCGTAAAATCCATTGATGTACGGTGCTAGAGGCCTTATCATAATCTCACAGGATTCTCATATTTCACAGTGACTTATAACCCTTCTGGGCAATCTTCTGTAAACGCAAATTTTACTGTTTTACTTTATATTTACAAGAGTTAAGAAGAAAGTAAATTTCAATATCCTCGCTTTTACGTACAATCGCAAATGATAACAAATATAGTTACATAATATGTAAAAAAATATTAATATGTAAAAAGAAATAAAATAATTATCTTATTGTACGGAAATAAAATAATTATCTTTCAAACGTTATATTCGTCTTAAAATCTCAAGTATCCTAAAATAGGTGCGTGTAAAAAGAAACAAAATATGGAGGATTTTGGGTACGAAAAACGTCAATAAAATATTTGACCTAGCCTATCGAGTAGGGTATGAAAAAAATTAATAGTAGATTAAAAAAATGTTACATGATGGTAATTATATAAAGCTTGATAATGGGTTTGAGTCGATTTTGTTAGTCTTAAATTAGTAAGCACAATTTTATTTACAAGAGTGTACCGAGACACTAAAAAGTCTATGATCTATGGAAAAAAATATCGTTGTCGCTTGGCACGTAGTCAAAAAGTGATGTATGAAGAATAACAGAGAAGCTTCTAAAGAACGTGCTATTTTATCATGACTTTCTTTGACTGCGCTCTTAACGGTGTTAAAAACCGGACAGTGGTTGGCTGTATGACGGCCCGTACGTTGTTCTGCTCTGAGAGACATACGATTCGCCAAACCAGCAGATAGGAATTCACAGCCTGGAAAAAATCCCCTTCTGACAATCTTTATTTCACAATTTTCTACAGGTTTCTTGAATGATGTTATATGACATTATATACAGTTTATTTTATAAGAATTTAATAATAAATGTTTTTCCGGGGACCAACTTGGCACAAATCCAATTATATGATTTGTTGTTTCCACTGTATGATCATTTTTTGACTCAAAATAACAAAGAAAATTAATGTGTAAATTAAACTATTTTAGTCATTTTTTCAACCACATTAGTCAACATAAGTAGTATAAGGCACCTATAACTGATAATCAAATAGTTTCTTATAATTGTTATATTGTCGTAAAACGCCTTTTTTATTAGGCAAATCTTATCTATTGCATACAATAAATTTGTTGATTATATATGTTATACAGACAGTATATAGAAGAAAATTAAAAAAGATGTTAGCCGTATTTATAACAACAATAAACCTTTTAGATTTTTTGTCTGTTTGTGTGTTTGTACGCATATTAGTTGTCAACTACTGCTCTATTTTGGATACAGTTTTCATTGTGTAGGTCTAAATTAATGTAACAATGTTGCTATTGGTTTTTAGGTATAAGTATCGTGTGAATTATTGCGTTGTTAAAAATTTTTAATTAAGGGGTACGATCGCAACTAACGGCTAGTATGAAATATTTTTACTGATAGTTTAAGAATATTTGAAATAAAATTAAATGGCCCACAACTGTTTCCTTCAAGGATGTCGAACGTACGACATGAATTTATGTTGTGTTCATAATATTTTTTATTAGGTCCAGTTATATGCTACATTTGTGCAGAAAATTTTCCGTTGCAGGAAATCAAAACATAAATTCATGTTACAATATGATTTAAATGTTTACAAGTTAAACCAACCAAATACAACGCTGACATAAAATGTATTGCGATATTTGAAAGGATATAACAATATAAAGATAAATGTTTGAATCGGAACTTCTTGATATGTTATATTTACGTTTAATTGATTGTATATATTTCACAATATTCTTAATATGTATTTAATTATAATAACTTTAAAAGTACTTTTATAACATTAAACAAATAGATTTGTGATTACTGTTTTGCTGTATGATAATCCCAAACGGTGGGGCATAACAACATACATACTGTTCTTACTACATTTATTAGACCGCTTGACTACAATCCCAAACATAAATTAAGCGTAAATTAAAATATGCCTGGCCTTAATGATCGAAACGTCGTTTCTTCTATATAATTTTTGCACTGTTTCCTTTTAAAATCTTAAATATTTGGATGTATCTTTTTGCTTAATGACTCATTCTATCTAATATCCGAGGCCGGAAATGCATACACAACTATTTGAATGTATTGTGTGTATTATTAGTGATGGCCTTTTATCAAGTGAGCAATCTGTTCGCTTTCTAATCTTTTTTTTACGAAAAATATTTCAAGTTCGAATCCCATGAGGAACTAGATTATTGTGTTCTCTGATTTAGGTAAAGATATTATGGACTAATCATATCAATATCAGTAAACAAACTTACATTTGTTTCTCGCATAGCATAGTTTTGCACCAAAACTCTATCAATTTACGCGAATAATGTGCCCTACCAAGCGATGAGATACTAAACTTCTTGTGCACTAATAAAATATAAATAGCCTAGGACATTATAATTTGGAAAAAACTTCAATATACCTAACTAGGCCCCATTGTTTCGCTCGTATTACATTATGGATATTTTTTCTGCACTTATTAGCAGCCGTGATTTTAAAGATACTACCGCTTTACACTAAGCTGTTATCACTTGGAAGCCGTTGAAATTTTGATCTTCATATGGCATCTGAGGTCACTGCATTACTACCATTAAGCTCTTTGCATATCTTTTGTTAGTGAATTTTTCTTAAAATCTAATAAAATTCGACCACCCGCCTCTTTAGGCTACCCATAAATATTTTGAGTACCTTTACTAAATTCAAATATGACTTACCGTAGATAATTCTTATGAATAAAAATTTAATGACATGTGCCTTTAATTCTTTAATCTGCTTTTTGGTAAAAAAAATGTGTGTTCTTAGAGACAAAGACACAATTAAAATTTTAAGACAATAAGGAAATACAATAATATTCCCGGGCCTTGCGGAGAGACGTTGCCTCCCTCAGCACTTTAATTTAAAAAAAAATACAAATGAGCCAAATTTTAGGGTTCATTCTTCAAGTAACTCCATAAGTAAATTTCACAACGTATTGCCAATTTTATAAAACCTAAATAGATATCCTTATTACTAAGGAAATCAAATGACGGCCTTTAATTAAAATTTTCAATCAATTCGACCACTTGCATTGTTGCCAAAGCTTTGATTGTTAAGTAGAGCCGTCGTAAATTTATTGCAGTACTTGGCCGTGGGCCAGCTTGGTTATCTGAGGGAAGGTAAATACCAACAATTTTCGTGGTTTGTAAGTAACAGTCAGTTGTTAGTTTATATAGCTGACTAACAATGTTATTATACTCCGTGAAGCAATTTTAAAATAGTTTAATTTGCGATTCAATATTAAATAGTAATGTTAGAAACAAAAATAGCTGACATAAAGTTGTTGTACTTCTTTGACAAAACTGACGGTTATTTTTAACTTTTTAATAAACTTTATTCGTATTGTAAGCAGTAACTACTACATATATTTTATTAGTGCACAAGAAGTTTACTATCTCATCGCTCGGTAGGGCACAATTTTCGCGTAAATTGATAGAGTTTTGGTGCAAAACTATGCTATGTGAGAAAAAAATGTAAGTTTGTTTACTGATATTGATATGATTAATCCATAATCTCTTTACTAACTAACTTAACTAACTTGGAATATTTTTTGTAAAAAAAGGTTAGCAAGCGAATAGATTGCTCACTTGATAAAAGGCCATCACTAATAATACACACAACAAATTCAAATAGTTGTGTATGCATTTCCAGCTTCGGATATTAGATAGAGCTTTCAAATTAATTTATTCAGCAGTAAATGATTATTAAATTTTAATTATATTTTTATTCTTTATGTGCAATCCCCACATAAAGCATCCTCGAGTATATGTAGAAAGTGCCTCATCAGTAATACTATATAATACGTGAAAACCCATGCAATCTGGTGGTCTTTTAAATGTATAACATAAGTACATCAGTAAGAATAAATATAACATAAATTCGGATTACTTTGGCTCTGGAGTTTACCTTTCATTCAGAAATGAAAAATAAAATTATAAATTGTTACATACTTTTGTTTAAGAGAAAATTAGTTCCAATCCTTATTAACGAAATAAAATCACTGTAACGCTTTAAAGCCAATTACAGTCTCTGTTCCAGAACAAAATCATATTAAATAACATGATTTGACTTTTCCGTAGTTTTTTGCTTCATTCGCCGACAAGGATTGATAAAATTTTAGTTAATAAAGGAATAAAAAAAATTAATTAAATTTTAATTTTATGGAAATTAAACCTATTTATTGTTTAAGAAATAATTGCATAGACTGTGGACGGGACACTCAATATAACTGGTAGAATTTGTGATTATTGCGTGGCTATTGGCTTCCGTTTAGAACATTTGAATACATCATTACATACTAGCTTTTAACAAATAATGTTTACTGACATTCATTGTTCAGTGAAGCATTAAAAGAGAATATCTTAAAGAGATTGTTGCTTTCATTGTGAAAAAACTTGGTTTAGTGTTTTATTTATTTTAAAATGAAATGATAGTTAGCTAGAGCAATTTACAGATATGGATATAAAGAAGTATACAAAAATATACTTTCTGTGCTCGAGGGTGCTATATGTAGGGATCGCACATGAAGAATAAATATATATATATATATATGAAAATTAATAATCATTTACCGCTGAATAGATTAATTTAAAAGCTCAGTAATAAATGACCCAACGAATAGACATCCCAGCAGAAACAGAGCAGAGGGTTGGCTGAAAATTTTACAACTGATTTTTCGGTTCGAGTTCAACCTTTGGGACTTTAAGAGTAACGCGTAGAACTAGAAGAAGAAGGGTGTAAGTACGGAGTCTTGGGGAACTCCTGCATTTATATGACGTTTTGAGGAGAGAGATCCCTCTACATGAAATAGGAAGGAGCGGTTTGACAAGTAGGTTTGTGTAAAGTAAAGCGAAAAGCTTGAACATAAAAGTTTCGTACCAAACGTTGTTCAAGATTTGCAACGAATGAAGAATAGACTTCGCAGTTATTGGTTTCAGACGATTTAGGCCACCCAGAATGTATTCTGTGAGTCGATGTAATTATTGGAGATAAGATTGCTTAGGTCTAAACCCAAAATCTGGGATAAGGTTACAAATCAATATTCCGCGTAAAAATCTCCTTACAACCTGCAAGCAAATATGTGAGCGCACTCACAAACATGCGTAAAGTACCCTTCCCAAATGCTTGCTTGTGCGTGTGCTCTCGTACACGATCATGCTAACAAAACCACCACCAAGCAATAATCTTAGTAGGACCATGCAGAATCCCACACCAGCAAACAGGTTGTTTCCCTCACAGTCGACGCATTTTTTGCCCCGACACCGGAGCATCCTCAGGATATAGACTCTTCGTTAAGAGATCGCTGCGAACTAAACCACCACCTTTTATACATTTTTGTACATAGACAATACTATGAGTGGTACCGTAGTCAAGCAAGTTTGGTTATTCAACAATGCATATCTATTATTTTCTTTATTCAAGAAAAAAAAAACAATACATGTCCATTATTTTCTTTATTTAAGAAAAGAACAATAAAAGAGCAAGCAAACAAACTTGATTAAACGGTCTAATAGATTTGTATACTGGGGACTTCCGCAAAGTACCGCCTGATTCTATAAACTATGGGATTAGGTTGTTAGAGAAGATATGCTTTTTCAATCTCGCAATAATAATACATTCGTAAATTTACACCAAACTACTAATAAAAT
>JAOCPS010457219.1:0-11838 GCA_025505425.1 Graphium colonna
CGCAGGTCAACACGTTTTTAGTTCGTTGGCGTCGGGCACGAAAATAATCAGAAAATTTCTCCCACAACGCCTCCACTCGACATCTATGAAATAGAAATGTAACCGTATTACAATATGATTTTTGCTTGTATATTATTCAATAACAAGTGTTTGCCTGTAGCTTTGCTCGCATTGACGTATTTTTTGGATAACTAATTTTTCTTTCTAGACTTTTAACTTATATAGATTAAGTTATAATGCTGAGCAATTGTAATTTTTAATAATTTATAATTCTGTCCCATGGCTACAGCACTATATTACTGGATATAACGTACGTACCTTATAAACTTTTCCGTTTATGAAATGTATAACGTGTATTAAAAATTTTAACAGTAATGATGTGGGAATATAGCAACAATAAACAAACTCAATATTTATTTATAAGTTTTACGAGTAAATAAAGGTTAACAGTAAAAAAGATTTGACAAAGTGTCAGTATGTCTGTATACCATTGATATTTGGTCCAGATATTCTGTGTAAATTACGGTTAAATTGAATGAATCTTTAGGACCCGGGCTGTGCAAGTACGTTGGTGACAAGTACCATCACAACTGTCAGGCTTGCTACTGCGTGGCAGCCCAGGACGGAGGTCTTAGCGCCGTTTGCTTGGGCAACCCTTGCGTGTAAGCTTGTGACTTCTCAACTGACCTTAAACGAAGACTTCTATTTTACAACTTCTACTATTTCAAGATTGTTTTGATAATTTTCACTTTTCGTTTGAAGTATTACACTATTTGAATATAAAGATTCGATTTATAATATCGAATAAAACCTATAGCAATACTTTTTTCTTCATAATGTTCTTTTTCTGACGTTTGACGCACACCTGACAGTTGTTGGTATTTTGACTTTTTTATTTATATTGTTTTATATTTTTTGACTAGTTTACAATTTATTATTTTATATCTGTTATATTTTTTGTTACGACATGTATTTCGTCCCGGAGTTCTTTTATTTCCTCTTAGGTCAAACTTTTCTTTGAAATGCTTAAACAATTTGAAAATATTCAATAGCAAAATCATATAATTTGTTTCATTACAGCTGATGAGGATGACAACGTTGAGGAGTATTAAGTGCAACTACCAGACATGGTTTTATCAATGACTTGGCAAGAAAAACGGAACATTTGATTTGATTTTTTTTTATAATCAGTGTGTAAAGCAGAGACAAAGCACGCTTCAACTATGACCAGTTTATACATGGGAATTAAAACGAGGCACGATATTTTTGTTTTATTCATTTACTATTACCTTAACTTTTAATACAATAGTTATTTACTTTGATACATAATACCATATATCCTATCACCATTACAGTGCAAATGTTTGATACAAGTGAATTAGGTTTTTTGAGGATAAAATTTATTGCCATCCTGTTCAATTAATATTTTTAAAAATATAAACGATATTAAAATATTCATCGAAATAACGAACTACGCAGGCTGAGGGCCTCAGGTAATTTTTGAGAGCAAATTTCATCTGAAGCATGTAATCAGACGACTCGAGGGGGAGGGAGGTCGAGTCGATTAATCTGCGACAGTTATTAACGGAGATGAGTACGGAGAATTAATAATTTTCCTCAAAAAAAACTAGGATGTTTTGCCACAAAAAAAAATTATCATTTTAAACATGTTGTTTTAATTATTGCAATTAGCTCGTAAAATTTAAAACGTAGCCGTAACTGAGAAATGGTCGAAGGCGCATAACTCAAGAAAAACACGACCTTAAGTACCTGAAAAAATGGCAAGCACCATAAAAGGAAGCAGAAACGTCATTGTTAACCGTGAACGTGATATTTCTAAGGACGTAAACGTCTATTCGAGATTTATCGCGAGAAAACGTCGGCCGGCACTTTAACAACACAATAAGCATTAAAGTTATATCGGTCGGTTTTTATATTTCCCGAGAGTACAAGGCGAGATGTGAACAAAGACGTCTTGGTGAAATGCAGATATGACCAAGTTGCTTATAGCGCTGGCGGTTTTCGATTGTAAGTGCATGTGCAAAATACCTTTTAGAATGTAAATTCCAAATTAGAAGTTTTCTTTAGCTCGAGATATCTTCAGGAATGAGATGAAAGGCGAAGAGGTAAAGATGGTAGTGAAAGGATACTTAAGTATGCCGGTTTTACACTAAATCATTTCAAATTAGTAATGAGACTGAAATTTTAATATATTTTTGTTACTATTTAATCACACATTCAAGGTGGTAGAGCATAACATTCTCTCACAGCTTTTGTTGCACTTATATATTTTACTGTTATAATCTCAAACAGTTTGATTCTGTTTCTTATTTCTTTTGAATCACATCTGTAAAATGCGAATGTAAATAAAGAGCACATAGCGTTTCAAATATACGAGTAACCATCTTTATTAATTATGTGATGTCCAAATATAGAAAGGTAGTTATTGCTTCATTAGAGCTAGATTTTAATATCTGGATATTGGAATGAAGGCAGCTCTCCGTCGAATCCCGCAGGCTCACCGCCTCTGGATATTATGCGCATAAGTCTGCATTCTTGGCTGAGCACGGATTAAAATTCAAATGTATGCGAGAGGTGTTGCGGACTCATGATTCCGTAAAGCCCTGCACGATATAACGACGTGCTGCGGTACTATGGACTGCAACTTGGCGTACTCAAAAACGGAGGCTAGAAGTAGTAGATATGGTAAAACATTAAGACCCCTGAATAAAGTATTGGAATCAGTAACTTGGAATTATTTCTTTCGAGTTGATAAATTAAATTGACTCGGGTGGTATCTTTTCACAGAAGAAAAGTTGAATACATACAAATCTCGTATTCATCTCTAATACGCAAGTGTTTTATGGTCAAGAGTTTTCTACATACATGTGTCGAGCACTTCCTATTCGTATGGCATCTAATAAGTGTTAGTACTATGCTAACTCTTGCTTCTCTCAGGTATGGTTTCGAACGGGGACTTTATCCTAGTATTTCTTTTTAGCTGATTAAAGTATTTAAATTTGGAAAAAATCTAAATGACAAAATAAAAAAAAAACATTAATCCTCAGTATCGAATAGTCTACATATGAAGGGGGCGACTCCAACGGAATTGCTACACGTGAATGATATAAAGGAAGCTCCTGGTTTCGGCGACGCTGAGCACAGGGGACCCGCATGGTACTCCGTCGACGATACTGTGTCGGGCTCCTCAGCTGACCACTCCAGTTCCGAGGCATCCAGGTACCATTAATAGTAAAACAAAAGTTCTGACCTAAGTTCAGCCACGGCAATCAATTAATTGAGATCAGCTAATTGTGAAAGAGATACTGTAGTAAAAGTAAAAAAAAAAGAGAAACAATAACACACAGTGACTGCCTTATAATTAGAAGCCATGCCCCCTGTTCATAAAGGCCCTACACAACCAGATCAAAAAGACAATCCAGTTAAACAGTAAAGATGGTAAAAAAATTAAATCTGAGATTCAACAGGTAAAAATATACACATATCTAAACAACAAATCTAAAAGCCATTAAAACTTAATGTTTCCACATCTTTAGTAAAACAGACCATTCAAATTGTACAAAAAGTTACGCTAAAATTTCAAAACGTGATGTAAATTTGCAATTCCTTGGAAACTTTCTGGTATTTGGGTTCATCAGGAATGTTATACTATTTTTAGACAATATTTGTTGTAAAATCAAGAATGAACTGGAATTCAAAATACTCTTCTGTTTCAGCTCCTTGAGTTCTAGTGCGGAAACCAAGCGAAAAGAGAGCGAAACGGATAGCGCTTCGTCAGTGGAATCCAACGAAGAAAAGAGAGCGTAAGATTACAATGAAATTGATTGAAATAAATCAATATTTATAACCTTATTTTACATTTAAACCAAACTGCTATCTGCTTGGAGGTTAGCCAACTGCGTAGGAGAGATGCACGAGTGCACGCGTGAACACAGGTGCACTCTCTGTTTCTTTACTCTTATAGCCCGATGGGACGGAAATTGGAGAGATCAGACGCAGGACGGACTTTTTACACGCCTTACAGACATATGGATCATCTTTATTTTCAGGCAATCGAGTGTATAACTGGCATTACTTTAATCCAACTAAGAAATAACAAGACAACAATATGGTCTCCCACGAGACTTATATCCACGACCTCTGGTTCTGCAAGGCAAGGCTACGCAGGTGGTCCAATCTAAATTTACTCCTTTCCAAAAATGGAATGTATCCCTAATATATATTCAAATATTATGTGATTGATGCTTTATTATATATATGTTTTATTTTATTGTACCATTTTTATAACACCTGTGGCCATAGGGATATATACCGAAAGAGCATATTCGTTATCGAGGTAGTTATAATAATTATCAATGAGCTGACTGGATTTGTATATGGTCCCTATATGGCCGTTGTGGTCGACATAGCAATCGAGCCTATCGGGTGTGCACGCCATGCGCCCACGACATGCTGAAGAAGCACACAAACCTCGGCATCAAATGGATCTGCGGGGGCTACCAACGAGCTCGGCGCACATTCAAGAGCGAGTGTATGATGCGCTTCAGAAATTGCCAGGATGGAACTAGTGCGTAAACTTTATACTACTTAGTATTATAACGAATAATTTTAATGGAAAGGAAGGCAAACGAGCAGACGGTTCACCTGATGGTAAGTGATCTCGTCGTCAACCTGAGAAATTGGATAGAATACATTATTTGGAAAGGACGGGCTGGGGTTAAGAATTTGAATGGAAAAGGAGTGGGGAAAAGAAGAAGGAAGGAATGGTCTTCCGGCTACCCGGAAAGTCATGGTTACTTTATTTTATGCTGACTTCGTAAAGGGCGGTGGTACTTCACCGGACGAGCGCGGCCGTAAAAGTACGGCAAAAGCTGAGAAAGATGTTATGCTCTACCACCTTCAACTTTTCAAATTCGACTTTAAATATGATAGCTTATTTACTGAAAAACTCAACTGTGAAAGCAGAGGTCAAATCAACAGAGAGTACGTAAACATCTAGAGATGTAAGGGTGTGATAAAAATGGAAAATAAGTAAAATAAAGATAGCCATATAGCAATATCAAAAGCCTTTCTTTACTTTACGTGGACTTAGAGGATAAGGCGTTAGTATCATCCCGGTCGAATGAAGATACCAATGCTCGAATTGTAAAAACTCTGTAAATAAGGTTTTATGCTCCACCGCGTAAAGGATTCTATTCGTGTGTAGAGCGTCATACAATTTTTTATACTGTCGGAGGTTTGTATAAAAAAAGGAGGTTTGAGAAGGTTTGCTCTTTGTTCGAATCATTATTTTTTTTTCCTTTCATATAGACGTGGCTAATAAACAGCCCCAGATTGACACTAGGGGTACCGGGGGCTAGAGCCGAAGGCGGCAACTTTTCAGGGGGCGGCAGAAGTTTTTTTGAAAGTTAAATCAGCCTACCTTGAATATTAAAAAAAAGAAATTTGATTCATAATTGGCAATAAAATGTACAGTGAAACTAATAATCAGCTTAAATTTTTATATTGGCCAGAGCCGGCACTTAGTTAAATTCAAAACAAGAAAAAAGTAAATACATGTATGTAAAATGTAATTAAAATATACATTTATATGACACTTGATAATGTTTTGTTACAGTGTTCATAAAACTGGCGGATCAGAGGTGCAAGAATGACACATATCACGGGCGACATTGGTTCTATATCTATAGAGTTTAATTGATTATATATGATTAAATACATTTTTACAATTATCTGCTATAAATTTATCATATTTGCTCAAAGTGATAATAAATCCTAATACTTTATTAAATAGTACAGCATTAATAGCTCATGGAGAACTGGGGTATTGCACAAGCTCGCATAGACTACAAAGTGCCACAACTTTACAAAGGTTAGTAAAGCTGTAGCATTATTCCGTCTGATCATTGAGGAGTTAGTAGAGCATCTGTAACGCCCTGATAAGTTTAGCAGATCATGCATCTTTTCAAATAAAAAGATAGTATAAATTCGTTTACAATTAAGGCTGCACACTCTGGAACTTCTTGCCCGATCACATTAGACAAGCACCCAACATATATTTATTTAAAAAACTATTGCATCAGCATTTTTCCGATAATTATAATGAAATATTATGTTCTTTGCACATTTGACTTTTAATTTATTTATTTTATCAGTATGTTACATCTATGTACTAATGTATTTATATATATTTATCTTTATCAATATATAACTTATGTACGTTTATTTGTATATATGTTAGATTATTTATAAATGCATTTATTTACTGTATAAATATTAATTGTTTCATCTTTTATTTGTTTCTTTTATCTTTTTCTTGTTGTAACACCTACCACACAATCTCACCACTCCGTGGGTTGACTGGTAGAGAATGCCTACAGGCATTAAATCTGCCCTTTGTGTCACTGTAGTTTATAGACGTACAATAAAGACTAAACAAATATAAATAATTTTACGAAAACGGTACTTTGTGCTAAAGATCTTTTATAGGCCTATTCACATGGAAGGTTGGGTCGAGTAATAGGGAGCGGTGCGGGGAATATAAAATCAAATTACACCGAAAAGTAACGCACCGGAAGTGATAGGATAAATAATACATGGCCGACTTAAATCGGGCGAGCGATCAATTTTCCCACAGCGGCTGCCGCCGGGAATACTAAAGCGTTAGGCGAACGCATTAGCACGGGATACTCTGTCTATCTGTTACACTACAGTTTATTACTGTTTAGAAGAGATTTCTGGCCCTTGGACTGGCGATTAAAAAATCTAAATAGTAAGCCTACTAGTCAGAAGAATAGTTTTTTCGTTTTATAGTATTTATAAAAGAGAGGAAATCAAACTTCTTGACAAAAACAAAATAAAATATAAGTGACAGGGATGGCTTCCTCATGATCAGATAGGTCAGGTATTTGACGCCAGTTTTGTGTGAGGGATGGTACCTCGGCCTGAGCTAGCAAGTGGTTCGCTGGTATAATTTGCTTGACTAGTAAAATTATTAATGCATCAGACAGATAGGCATAGTCTTCCTAAACTACTATAGATAGACCTAATAACAATCGATAAGAAAGCACCAATAACCAGTTTGGAAAAAGATTTTTAATAAAAAACGGATGATTGCGAAGGTCAGGTACTAGTCATTTGCCGCCGCTCAGATATATAGCTAAATAGTTATTATAAATTAAGTTAGAAAGAAATCCACCAAGAAACAAAGAGTAGATCGTCGACTTTTATCTGATGAAGAATATATATCAACGAGAAGACAATGTTTTCCTATTTTAAATTGAAAAATGTATTAATAATGAAATGCATCTAGCATGTAAGGCACATAACGCGGTTTTAATGCATCACTAGTAGAGATTTACTACACATGGATCTATCATAGTTGTCTAGAAGAGATTACTTATGTAAGTAATAAGGTAACCATTTGTACAACCTAATCATGACTTGATCTTGATCTTTTTAAAATTTTTTGTTGTGTGCAATAGAGAATATTTTTTTTATTTATTTGGATAGACAAACAATAACACAGTACAATCATTATAGCAATATTACCTTACTTTTACTGACTGTGCCATCAGTACCGTGTACCATATATTAAATATATTATATTCTTTTATATCATGGAACATTTCATTGTCCTAAATATTATGAACCTGTAATACAACATGTATAATTCATTGGTATTTTGCTTTCACTAATAAACACAAAGGAATGACAACGCTATGAAGATGATGTCTTTGTATATTTCTAGCTTGTTTAAAAAAATTATAATAAAAAAACTTTAAATCTAGCACGTCTAGATAAACCATTTTACAATCACATTATACAAAGTTTGTAGGTAATTATTCTGAATAATAAAAATAAACAAAGACTAAGAAAAGAAAGGCAATAACAACAAAGAGAAAGGAATACAGATTGGCGAAACCTGCTAAAACTTATTAATCAGCATGCACAAAGAACAAAGGAACTTGCCAACGATAACGACACTACCCAATATCGTATTGCGAAATTAATATCAGCGCAGTGAAAGAAAACCATGAAAATTCAATAGCATTTATCGAAATAACGAAAATGGAATAAAGTAACGATATCGAAAACAACAAAGCGAAGGGAGAAACCGATGCAGTGGGCGAGAGCGTTTCGTAAATTCATAAAAATCCGATAAACGAACGGTCGGAGGGAATTTACGATTTCCGCTGCGAATATCTGAAACGCGATACGTTCCGTAACTACGTACGGAAAATTGTGACCATGGTGCGGCCGTTGACTGTGCGGATTATACTTTTCATTGGAGTCGGTATGTTGACCGCATTACTTTGATCGTGCGGCAACCAGTGAAATTCAATTTGTTTTATTCGTCTGAATGCATACTGCTCTTGTTTGTTCCCAATCATCGTTCATTCGGTGAGCAAACGCGATGTGAACGCAATTATTGCATCAATACGCATTATCCATAAGGATACGGGCGCACAGAATTATTTTTAATTAGTGAATAAATTACTATAATTTTAGTAAATACATGTTGTGGTCCGCCGGTTCAGTAAATGCTTTTTAGGCAAAAATTGGGAAACAGTTGGGAAGCAGACAGTTTACCTGATGTTGACAGATATCCATCCCCAATGGACGGTTACAACATACGTAAAATAGTGCCAGCATTGATTAAAAAGATCACTGCCCACAAGAAAATGAAGTTGGAAAAGAAGAGGGTTAGAATACCCATTCTGCTACCTTTAAAGTCAGGTGATTTTAATTTGAGCTGCTTTTGAATATGAGGAATGTCCCCGACAAATAAGTCGGTAAGTGCGGTAATATTGATGTGTAAGATTCTGAAATAAAATTTATCTCTCAACGTTTTAAGCTGTCACAGCTGATTCACTTGCGAAATTAGACAGCAATAAGACATCAATCGACGTCAAGAATCATTTAAAGAAAATCGAAACAAGACGACTGGCTAAAGCACGATCTACATCATCGTCGGAAGGAGACAAGGCAATTAGATGTAAGTATCGGATATGCCATGTAACTTTGAATATAACCAATTTGTAATACTGATAGCAAAATTTTATAAAATAAAATAGTGCAAAGAACCGCCTATGTAGCCTAGAGATATAATAGTCTGTAAACAAGGGATTACAAACCGAAGATCATGTGTTCGATCCCGCGGGGGGACAATGACTTAGTGTTGTCGTTTCTTGGTTGGATTAGGACAATGCGGACTGATCACCCGATTGCCTGAAAGGTAATATTATTCATGCGGAAGATGGTCTAGAAAACCTCGGTCCCGATCGTGAGGATCACTTTTGGGAGTCGCGATAGGATTTTAGCATCATCGATTATCTTGGCAAATAATCCATCATTTGAATTCAGTTAGTTCCTTTGGGTTGAGCTAAATGGTAGGCTTTGTGGGAATTACTACATTAGGAGAATGTATGTTTAAGTTATACTTCGTGATATACTAATGCACGAAACTTAAAAGAGGCTACGACCGTCTTTTCCTATATTAAAACTGATTATCACGGTAGTTCATTGAATTTAACATTTATTCGTTATAAATAACTTAAATCATATATGTTCTTTTTAAAAGATTTCGAGACATTTAACATGATATTTCAAATACTAAAATTTCTTGTAAAGAAATACTGAATTCTGATAAAGACGAGTCGTAAGGTATTCTATCTAAAGTATAACAAAGTGGCTTTTTTATTCATAGATAAGGATTTTTTATTTTGTAATAATACTAGTAACCAGGAATACTTCAGGGTATTTAATATGTCTGTTTTTAGGTATGTACATTTCCCTTCTTGGATTGATATCCATAATTTTTCCACTCTTTTTTCTTTCCATTTCAAAATATCCTGTTTCCATCTATTCGATGATTTAGTTTCTTGAAAGCTGGTTATGCACCCGAAACTCGTCAGTGTGTACTGCATTTATAAAGTTAGTCGATGCTGATCATTCACCTGATGTTATTCCGAAGACCAGGTTAGTCATCTGATCGTTTACAGGAAAGTTCTATATTAAAATAAAATGTATTAATTATAGCTAGTGAGGATGAAGATGACAAGGAGTCTTTAGATATATCATCTGACGATGGATCGAATGATTTGTTCGAAATAAAAAAGTTGGCTACTCCCAAGTCTAGTACTGAAAGAAGAGGATGGTAAGTTATATTGATTTTGTTACTGTTGACTGGCATAATTCGATTTAATAAAGCGACCATTGAACTGTTATATTTTTTTATAATATTTTATTGAATATTTCTGAATAAACATTTACAAAAAAAGGAGTTGGCTTCGAAATATTTAATCTATATAAAGCACAATCCTTCAGTAGATCTATTATTTGAAACTAAACTTTAGTCATCAACAGGAGAAAGTGGCATCGTAAATGTGAAAAATGTCCAGAAGACATGAGCAAGAAATGGCGCGACCCGACCATCAAGTGGATCTGCGGCGCTTACCAGAGAGCTAGGCGTTCGTTCAAAAGTGCCTGCATGATGCATTACAGGAACTGCCAGGATGGGACAAGTATGTCTTTTCTATGGTGATAATATAACAAAACAACCCAAACAGACTTGCATGATCAGGGATACCATTATTTTAAAGCCGTTGTAAAGAGTTAAAACTTTGGTTGTACATTTTCACAAGTATTTGTGGTTGCAGGATAACCATTGACAGAATTTTAGAGTTCATGACCATTTCCTATTCTTTAAGACTCATTAGAACTCCTTATGGCTACGGTACAATTGTGTAGATATTTTAGGTATCCCAAAGGTGGGCTAACTAATAATATAAATGCGGAAGGTAATAACGTAAATAAGAAATACTACTATAACATAACTAGCATAACAAGTAATCATTAAATTTTACAAATGTCCAGAAGGAAACATTAATTCGGTTGATCCCTACAATATGGAAAAAGTTCCTCGAATAAAACTTTATAAAAACTTGTTATCTACCGTTTTAGCAGTTCTCTAAATAGCGGTTTTGATTCAAAATGGCGGTTCCATAATCCTTCAGGTATAATGGTCCCAACGTACATATTTGTAATCGGGTACCGTGTCAATGCCAAAGCCCTAGTTGATATTCATGACTTCCACACTATCTTAACGAACGAAGCACCCCTGGATCTCCTATAACAACGTATGCATGAATATTTATATACATACCTACATATCTGCCAAGTAAACACATTTTACAGACTTATCATCAATTAAAACCAAAGCTTACAAAATTCGGATAAATAACTGCTTCAATGTTCTAAAGGTTTTGATTAACAGTTAGGAGTTAGGACAATGATCATGCCGCACGGTGCCTTAAAAGTGGATGACCATCATATCGCTGGGTACATGCCCAAGTAGTTCAGAGCCTGATTTATCAAGTCATGTTAGTAATTCGTCTTATCATTAGATTACAAGACTTAATGTTGAAAGAACGAGAAATTCGGCCAGGTGGGCTTTATTATTATAAAAATAATTTCATGCCAAAATTCTCTAAAACAGAAAAAAACAGGGGTCTGTGTGGCCCTGATAGTGTATCAGGTGACTCGTTTACCCTTTATCTATCTTTTGTGTAAAAAAATTGTTTGGTTGATCTACTTAGTAAGCTTGATCAGATGTATTTTTATATTATTTTTAGCCGACTTCATAAAAGAATGAGGTTCTCAATTCGGGCGTTTCCATGTTTTTATGTATGTTCATATTCTTGTCATTTATGGATCGATTTTGGAAATTATATTTTGTTCTGAAAGTATATACTTACGAAATGGTCTCACAAAATTTTCAGTTATTGGTTCAGCGGCCCGTTTTAAAAATCTAAT
>JAOCPS010457329.1:0-11838 GCA_025505425.1 Graphium colonna
GGTCATGTCTACCCTTTTCTTTTCCCATTCCTATCCTCTCCAAATCCTTAATCCCGACCCATCCTATCCAATAAACCTATTGTATCCTATTTCCCAGGTTGACAACGCACTCGCAACTCTCCGGATGTTGCGTGGCGTGGGCGACTGGATCACTTACCATCAGGTGATCCGTCTGCTGATTTGTCTTCCTTTCCATAAAAAAAAATTAAACTGTTCTATCCAATTTCTTAGGCCGGACTCGCGACTCTTCGGACGTGACGTGTCCACGGGCGACAGCTGGATTGTAATCCTTTTCATAAATAAAAAAATAATCGTGCTTTTCGCCCATACACATCTACAAAGTAGAAGAATAGCTAGTGCGTCGCTTATTTTGAGAGCAATAGGTGCCTGGAAGGAGGAATGGAAGAGAAGAAAATCGATATAAGAGAATGGGAGAAGTAAGTTAAGATATAAATCTGACAAAATATTGTACAAAGTGACTGCATCTTTTTATCGAGCAAGGATAAATACATTCTGTGTAAGACGTTGTTTGAAACAAAGGTATTTTAATCGACTTCAAAAAAGGAAGAAAGTTCTCGATTCGAACGTTCTAAATTCAAATGTTTATATTTTTTTGTGTACGCCCGCGCACATCTGCGCCATTTATGAACCGATTTTAAAAAATACTTTTAACTTATAGCGTATTCTTTCGGAATAGCCGCATAAAATTTTCAAGAAAATCGATTCAGTAGTTTTTCTTTTAAATCAAAAAAAAATATTTCATGTATAATTGCACTTATCTCCACCATTTATGTACCAATTTCAAAAATTCTTTTTTTTTTGTATGATAGAGCATTCTTTGTAGATAGCCCAATAAAAATTAACTCATTCGTTTGTTTTTTAAATAAAAATGGCAAAATTAAGGAATGTCCGCACATATCTCCGCACCTTGCGAATTGATTTGAAAAAAAATATCTGCTAGGGTTTCACTTCCATAATGGTCCTACGATTTTTTTTTAAAAATCGAAAACGTAGATTCTTTTTAAAATCAAAATACCGGAGAAGATATGTTTCCAAAGTTATAACATTAAGGCGTTTGAGTTCGGGTTTTGTAATTTTCTGTGAAAATAAACTTCCTTTTTAACTTGACCATATAGATACTAGAAACAACATTACTGCTTCGCAAACAATCAAAATACTTAATATTATAAAGCATTAAATGCAAAGTTATTTAAATGTAATGCCATAGCAACAAAGTTTAGGGCTAGCATTAAAAAATTCCATAAAAAATTAATCATCTTAACTGTTCAAAAATACCATTTGCCACATAAAAAAATCTAAACAAACCCGAATACGAAATATTAAATTAAAAAAGTAACTCAACCAGTTTCATATTCGTCGATTATGTACCGACACGCGATGGACGTTATAAGAGTTTTTTTTTTCTATATCTTTTTAAAACTTAAGAGCAGTCGTGTATTCGCACCTGAATCTGGCTGGTAAGAAACCTTTTATAATGTTTAAGAAGTATTTGTAGGTAATAGATATAGTTCGATATTCAAAAATTTTCACGATATTTCCCGCATTGGTCTTATAAATAGGGTTCTTAGATTTTGGCGGTAAAACAGCTAACTTTTTAATTTTACGTCGTAGTTAATAAATTCGATATTCAACCTAGAATCATTGTGATATGAGATAGATTAATGTTTTGGAAGTGAACGTTTCTTATAGCAAATTTAAGTATTTTCAAAATAAATTAAAGACTTTGCAACTCCAGGAACAAGTTAAGTTTCTCTCCTTCTCTATCTGCAATATACAGAGTCTCATCTGTCAACTTCAATACTTTAAGACGTTATATGTGGCAATCATATATGAAGAATGAAATATTTTTAAAATAAATATTGATTTACCACTGGTAAAACATAATCTGGATAAAAAAAAATTTACGTAATTCATGTTCATCTTAGCGGACAGACTGGTGTTAGACTGAAGGCCCGTGTGATCAGGCGCCGTGCCGAGCCACCACACTTCAATCATTTGTTGGAAAATTTGGTGAAATTGCTCCTATTTTTATTACATTAATATGATGGAAATCGAGTACTGAGTGCTCTTCTTTAATATAGTTAGGGAGTCACCAATCATCCTGTATAGGTTGTTATATTTGCATACCCATCAAGTATGGTATATATAAATTTATACTAATTTAAATATGACAAACCATTGATTCCTTCTTTCTATTCTTAATAGTGTTCAGAATATACTATCGTTGTTAACAAAACTTTAAAATTTTGATTGTTTAAACTAAAACTATGCAAATACTTAGTGAGCATAGCGAGTTACAATGACGGTTGGTGCGAAACACACTATGTATGTTTGTTCCACGATAAATACCGAACCAGTATTCTAAATGTTTGTAAGGAATTATAGGTATGTAGGCAATATAAGTAGGTAATTTAAGTTCATCGGGCATCAAAACCGGTTCAGTAGTTTCAAAGATATTTTAATAAAAAAAGTTCGCAGAAAGGGAATGAACCTGCTTCTTTACCTATTCGCATGAGATCGGTAGGTATACCTAGCGATAGGTGATGTGACGTCTCCAGAGGTCGTTGGTACCATTCACTGGGGTCCTTAGCACCGATTTCGCCGCGGGCTGTTTGCTCGCGAGGGTTCCCCTAGGCGCCTGTTTGCAGTACCGCTCACCCCTTTTAATGCAATGCACCCCAACCACTTGAACTAGGGTGCGTAAGGAGAAGCGAGTAATTACTGCGTTTGAAACCGGTTGGGAAGCGCACGCACTTAAAAATAATGAGCATCACAACGCCGCCTTGCCGATTACTTACGCCCGAGCAAAACTCTATATTATTTTAAACGCTTGTAATTTACTTTATACTAACACCTGGCATCGCTCTGGCTCAGATATAATATTGGGATAATGAATCGAGATACAAACCATATATCTTTCGAGTCAAGTCAAATTATATATAAATACTAGCTGCGTGATTTTGCAACACTTTTCATTGATGCTCCGTTTCTATTGGTCATATCGATGTCATATAGCATACAGACTTCTTCGATAAATAGGCTATCCAACACAAAAAAATTTAGTTGTTAAATTTGGACCAGTATTTCCCGAGATTGTCGCGTTCAACCTAACAAAGAAACTTACAACTTCAGCTAATCAGCTGAGAGTATCTTCGTAAATTATCTAATTCTATAACTGTATTTAAAGTACATTCAAATTGACAAACGAAACACACAACCGTTGTTTCAATTTAGTCCGGCTTTAATCAGGGTTTTGCATCCTTAACAGATAATAAAAAAAATTGCAAAAAGTCAACGCATGTGATGCCGCAGGCAGGAGCAACTGCTCAAAATTCATCATGTACCAGGGGGAACATATCCGTAGGCGGTGTTGTCACCTCCATAAATAATCCCGCGCACATAAACAAGGAAAAAATCCTCGACTTTATTAACCAATAAACATGGAACACTATAGGTCGCCTGCCGTGGGCACTCGAAATATTGCCCGTACCGAAATTATTGTCCGAATTAAGTCGTAAACTTGTCCATAAAGCGTTAACCATAAAGAATGTCCCTTTTTAAACGTCTTATGTGAAACCTTAAGAGGAATTGCGCGAACGGGACATTTTTAAAAATCGTGGCGGCGTTAACAGTTCGTTACACCGCGTTTTTGGTATACTGCATGCTTGGACAAAGACTGACCTTGGGGTCAGTTTATGCTCGTTCAAATTACGAGCGCTCATGCAATTTCCAGCTGGTGGCATTCACCTCGGGTTTTATCTGCACATGGATTACTAGAAGCGATTGCACGCTCCCAGCTCGCAATGTTGCCAACATAAAAACGGCGCTATCCGCGTTATGGCGTGCTTCGAAATTCAAAAACATTATGAAACATATTTTATTATGTTGGTAATGTGATGCTATACAGAAAGTTTACGTTATAGTGGAACATTAAGTTATATTGTTTTATGTTAATTCGCAAAATAGAATAAGAAAAGATATCAAGAAAAATAAATGAAAAAGTTTCGTCGCATTAATCTTTATTACAGATCCAATAATGGCCAAACTTAGACCGTATTTTTTTTTATTTCAGCTTTTTACTTTTTTTTAATTTAGTAATGTGTACGAATGAACTTTTTCTATTCTAATTCGAACTTATCCTCATATTTTTAAAACAAAACAATTTTCTCTACACTCATTTATATAAATATATTTATGAACAAATAGAAAATATAAAATCATTCATCTTTCGTATGTCAAAGCTACCCTTGTTTTCTCTGTTTAATCGCTATTGACTAATGTTTAGTTGCTATCGATTAATGTTAAAAGAAAAAAAAAACAATACTGTTTTTGAGACTTACGCGAATATTGGACATTTTTAAATAATACAACTTTACGGATGAAAAAGTGACACCAGGACATCAAACACCTCAGTCCTACCCGTGACGCTGTAAAGGGTTCGAAACGTCGGGTGATAAAATTTAAAAATAAACCGCGATAAAATGCGTAAAGTTGCATTATTTAAAAATAAAATATTCAGGTAAAAGATCTCATCAAGTCATAGAACGCGGCTTTTGTACCGGGACAAATAAAACAAACTTAAAACTAAACCGAGCGGCTACAGTTAAGTGAAAATCACGATTCGCGTTTGTATCCGTGCCTTACAATCAGACTAGTTTCACTGTGAACGTAATGATGACAGGAGTGGAAATAGTATATTAAACTTTTTCAATCTCAAGAGATTGTACCAAACTCTAATGCATTAACGAAAAAGCACTTTGATTAAGTTAATATTATTATATTGATTTCTAATAATAGGGTTAAATTTTGTATACAAACACAAATTATTGTTATAACTAAAATCAATATTTTCTTAAAGTAGTACAGAAACTTTGTTTTATACAAGTGTACAGACAGCATTATTAATATAGTGACAGTCAATATGTCCAAATGTACCATTATACTCTAAAGTCCATTAATAGCCGTGTTCAAAATGGCCAAATAGTTCGTTCCATCCGCTGTGTACAAATATACCGGGGCGCTCACAATGCCATATACTCGTTCTTAGTAGCACTCAAGTCACCATTATGACTGTAACACCCAAAGCGCCGTCGGTAACGTAGCAACCAAAGTACTCAAAAATAATGGAACACATTAGAAGTGAGATTAAATGGAATAGAGCTCAAACAGGGCTTAGTAAAGTTATTAAGGATTTTTATGACTAAATTTGAATTTTATTATTACCTAGAACAGTGCCAACGTGTCAAGTCTTTCTATTTTTTTTATTATGTCTATGGCATACGTTAAATGTTTTTTCTTCACATTGGCCTTTATATTTTGATTTGTTGAATGCAAGCTGTCAGTTGGTATAGCCCACGTAAAGGTGTTTGTTGTTGTTATGGAAACATACTACACAGAAGATCTGTTAAACTGAACGACACATTGCTATTTTTAACTTTGGGATGGCCATAAAAAAAGTTACAATATAGACGAGGCTGGTGAGTTAGAAATATTAAAGAAAATTGGAAACTATCATAAAAATGGAATATTTTAGTAATCTTGATTCAAAAGAAAGTTGAACGTTTTTGAACACTTATAACATAAATATTATACTACTTTATAATTGCGAATACTTGTTTTTAATTCATAATTTATTTTAATAAGTTTAGGTTAATTATTTTTTATATTTTAATAAGCGTAGGCAATAATATTTCTACTCCAACAAAGGATTAGATCTTTTGAGAAGTTATTAAATTATAATTTAAAATTCGCCAGAATAACCTTGCCACTAAATGAATGCCTTAATTTAAGAATTGTATTGCAACAATTTACACAAATCACAATTGAATACAACTAACATTATATCACAATGATGGGACAAATGGAATTAGCAAGTTGTAATTGAGAAAACCGAGCGCATTATGATTATCGCAGTACATCACCTAGTATAGGTAGACATGAAGATTAAAACCAAAACAATCACATGCCCCAAATAATCAGAAAAAAGCATATCGTACTCACAACGGAAATTAAAGTCCGTGTGTTCGTAACATGTCAGGTTGGAGTTGGGGAAGCAATTTAACAGGCGCTGTGGTGCACTAATAGCACATAGTAAATAATACTTATAGAGGGACAACTCTCTAACAATGTGCAAAATTGATAAGTATTCTGCTAGGGTTGACACAAAATGTTTAAAAAAATTAAACGGAACATTTGTATAATACAAGGTGTCCAGAAAGGGTATCGGGTATTTGTACCCGACTGTACATACTTTATTTTATGCCGACTTTATAAAGGGCAGTGTAACTTTCCCGGGCGACCACGGCTGTAGAAGTGCAGCAAAAGCTGTCAAAAGTTGTTATGATACCTCTTGTGTTTTATAATTTTATTTTGGTTTTACTTACATTGTAATATGTATGACAGTGATTGATAAGACTATGTAATTGTTAGTATTATAAGTAGATTTACGCAGAAGAGGAAACTTTCAAGAATTCTACTTTTATTTTTTATTAAGCTTTGCTTTATTATGGAATATAGTTAGTTTTTGTATTATGTGCTATATGTATTTACTTCTATGATCAAAGTTTTACTGTCTAAATTAAGAATAACCTTAGAATTATAGGTAATATTATGAAATATATTAATGTGTTAGTTAGCCTGCAAAGAAAATCCAAATTAGTTTATGAATAGCAGAGCTCAAGGTATAAGTAAAGACAACGGAATCAAGTGTTTTCTTTTGACGTAAAACGTCTTTCACTTGGGTATAGACCGAAAGCAACGAAAACATTCGTCTCGGAAACGTAAGCGTCGTTATTTTGTTCCCATCGACATCCTGTTTGACAACAGCAGTGGAAAAAGTGACAACGCACTCGCAACACTCCGAATGTGGCGTGTGTCCATGGGCAACGGGATCACTTACCATCGGGTGAACCGTCTTCTTGTTTGTCTTCCTTTCCAAAAACAAAACAAAATGGGCGCACTGTTGCTCGGTTTCACGCCATCTGTTCGTATTTGCTTTATAGGCGGTTAGATGTAATCCAATTCATTATTTAGCGACATCAAATCATCCTCCTTGTGATAACTCCTAAAAGTTGTTCATAGATGGCGCTGATCTATACTGACGCATATATCACTTTAATTGTTAGTTAAATATAAAATCATATAATATACAAGAACATGTAGTCGTGCCACCCTATTGTTAAAAATAAATGACGTACGTTTATAACTTTCCAATATCTCGTAGGTAATAAGATGATTTATAAATAGGCCTTGTTTTCTAGCAAAGGGGGTTATTATTTTTTAAGACATTGTCTTTCACAATTCTTAATATAAAATCAAGTTAATAATGATTCTGGTAAATTGTAACAGAACAGAAAATTTTATGTTTTAAAACAGCGCCCTCTCTTAGAATATACCGGAAGCGTTTTAAAACAATGTTTAGTAAATTGCAAATTTTATATTTCTTGAGGTTTAAATAGATGGTGTTTTTTTAAACAAGTATGACTCATTTTAGGGATCGTACACTGCATTGTGTGGATGGCAGCCGTTTATTTAAATTTATACATGTGGTCAGTGACAATTTAGGTCCTAAAGAAGGACTGATCATCCTCTGATGTTGCAGGAGTCCATGGGCGGCGGTGATCATTTAAAATCAGAAGAGCACCTATCATCCAATAAACTTTCTGTCCAATTTCCTAGATTGACAATGCTTTCACAACCCTCCGTACATTGCGTGTCTCTATTGGCATCGGGATCGCTTAACATCAGGTGAATCGCCTATTCGTTTTCTGCATTTCAATAAAAAAATCTTGCCTCTGAATGTGATATTGAAATTACAGAGGCGTTAAGGCCTAAAGTAACAGCGTATTTTTAAATATTCTCACTGCCGAGCAAAGGCCTCCTCCAGACAGGAGGTATAGGGCATAGCGTACCACGCGGTGCAAGTGCCGATTGGCGGACTTCACAAATCTCAGAAATGTTATTTCTTAGATATGCAGGTTTCCTCATTATGTTTTCCTTCAACAATTAACAATTTCATTGCACAAAATTAACAATTTCATTGCACAAAATTGCAATTAGAAAAATAACAAATTCATTGGTGCCGGCACCGAGGATCGAACTCAGGTTCGCCTTGACTAAACAGAATTAAACGCACGGACATTGAACTACCATATCTGTACCCCCTCCGATCCTAAGGCATAAGACCATATTATATGAAAACAATATTTTATACGCAGAAAAGAAAGTAAATTTTCTTCTAGAATAAAAAATATTTATTTTAATATGATGTATTCATATCTAGACTATAAAACTGTAAGATAGTACAATTGTAAAACAAATTCCACTACGTAGTCGACTTTCATTGGTTTGTAACTCTAAAATTACTGACTGTTTCTAATTTAAATCTACACGTGAGAATAAAATTTAGGGGTTCGTTTGTACTATCAAAATAATAGGTTAATACAAACTATGTTTCAAAATAATACAGTAGTAATTCTTCGTAATGTTGCAGTGCCACTTCAATGCTGAATGTTGGCTGCTAACTTTGCGTATCGACGTACGGCGTACCTTAATACGCAAAACAGCTAACTCCATTTGAACAGTTTTGTCAGGCGAACCATAAAAAATTGTAATATTTTTCAAACTAAATCCAAAAAGGAATCAAATTTTACGCATAAAGAAACCAGACAGGTCTTTGAATAACTATTTATTCGAGGAATTGTTATGGCACTAGGTTTTATGTTGTTGCAAATCATATTTTTGCGAACTCCACGTTTTTGACTACAGTGGAGTTAGCTGGATTGCGAATTATGGTATCGATATATGTCCCTGTTTATTGATGAAACAACTCTTCGGCGGACTTAGCCCCATTAATTCTATAATGTTCCGTGACCATTTTTCATCTGCATCCAGTACGCTTTTTCCCTTCAATCTTAACCGTGATTATAAGCTGTAGTAATTAACAAAATAAAAAACATTTTGGCCGTGTAGTTGTCTTTTTAAATTAAACAAATTTACGGATTTGATCGCGTTTTATTTTGAATTTTTCTTACCCGATGTTTCAAACCATTTACATCGTTCATGGTCACTGGTAGGACTGAAGTGTTTGATGTCCTGATGTCACTTGTCAGTAATGCATACCGTCAGCTTGAATATTCATTTTAGTCCGCTCTACACAGTTATAACTCACGTTGTCATTATGTCATGCAGTGTTGTGCTTATGCACAACATTTCTTGTCTTGATTTTATTTATTATTGGGTCCCAAGGTGCTAACCTCACTATCCTCTCCATTGAAATTTGGATGTATCTTAGTTGCAATAGCCTCGCGAATCATCCTTGGCAGGAATCGGACCATAAACGCTGTAAAGGATTCGAAACGTAGAGTGATAAATTTTAAAAACAAATTAATTACTTTAAAAAGTCAAATATTCGCGTAAGTCTTAGAAAAAATATTAAGTATTTGTCTTTTTGTTTGCGTTAGCTAATCTGTCAAAGATATGGACGAATTTTGACGTGACTTAGATGGGAGTTAACTAATAATATAAGGATGGCAGCTTGCTGGTATAGGGAGTAACTTAAACTAGTTTGATTTGTGAAAAACAAACAAAACTTCCGAATTTGCAAACCTATTACTAGCTAGTTCACAAGTTTGTTTTCACAGAATTTTACAAAAACCAACTTTAACATGTCTTCTCTGTTATTTTGATTTTAAAAACAAACTAATATTCGGATTTTTATAAAAAGACTATTAAGAAAATGTATTAAAACAAACTATTTATCAGATTTTCATAAAAATTTTGTAAGACTCTTGAGGGCTTGTACTCTATCACATAAAAAAATATTTTTTAAACAAGTTCATAAGTTGCAAACATTCCTAAATTTTGTTATTTTTATTTAAAATCAAAGTAATGAACAGATTGTTTGAAAGAACAAAGAATGTTTTATCTTATATGATTTATAAATGACGGAGATACGCACAAAAATAGAAAAAAATCTAAAAGAAAACTACTGAATCAATTTTCTTGAAATTTCGTGGGACCATTCCAGAAGAATATCCTATAAGATAAAAACACGAAAAAATTATAAATTGCGTTTAATATATTACATAAAAAACATATAGACATGTGTTGACGATAGCTTAGTTTACGGCTTTCTTCGTATAAATTGTTCATGACTGATGGCTGAAACAGCTAGAATCGCTATGCCATAAGAAGAGATGGCCGTTGAATCAGGTAACTTTATTGTTCCGATTAAGTCTTAAAACGGTGCCCGGCCACTCGTTAACAGTTAACCCGCTAACACTCACACACGTGCACACACCCACATGCACATGTGGCCGTGTACATATGTATCACACACAGACACACGCACCAGTAATTGCGGGGAGAATAAAAAACATTGCGCTAAGTGTGCCTTACTTGTGCGAGGTGAGGTGCGCACAGGCGGAGGCGCATTTGGAATTTTGGTCCAATTTGATGTGTTTCCTTGTTGGTATGTATATGTTTGGAAATTATGTTCTACCGCTGTTATATGAATGCAATAAGATATTACCCAAGCTTATAATCTTATATAAAAGATATAAAAGAAGTTTAATCAGCGACGAGAAAAAGGGAGAACGTAAATTAAAACAACTTTTCTGCTCAAATCTTTTAAAGTTTCAATTTATAATTGGCCAAAATCATGTCTCTCATGTATGGTCTAAAATAGTATTTAATAAGTAAAGGCAGCGTTGCATGATTTTGACCACATTATTATTTCTTCGACATATTTGTTTGTTAATAACTAAGCTTATTAAATATAATAAATTATAACATAGTATATGCAACAAAGAAAAAAGAATAGGGGTCTGTGGTATCCCGGAAGAAAAACGAAAAGCTCAAAAATAGGGGTCAATTTTTGAGCTTACCCGACTGGGCAAGTAACAACAAGTAACTCCTCTTAGGGATTTTGAAGTACGATACATAACAGGTTGTAGAGCATTTTCACAGCTATTGCTGCACTTCTAGCGCCCGGAGAAGTACCACCGCCTTTCATAAATTCGGTATAAAATAAAGTGCATTACTTTTGGAGATACCGGATGTCTACCCTTTTCTTTTCTCACTCTTAACCCCTGTAAATCCTTAATCCCGACCCCGTCCCATCCAATGAACCTATTATTTCCAATTTACCAGGTTGACAACGCATTCGCAACTCTCCGGATGTTGCGAGTGTCTATGGGCGACGGGATCGCTTACCATCAGGTGAACCGTATGCTCCTTTGTCATCCTTTTAAAAAAAAAGGAAAAACGGGGATGTTGATGAGATGATACAATATAGGGGTAACTAAATTAACCATAGATCCTGGAATGGTCGAAATTGGACCTTTTTATTAATTTTTAGTAAAAATCACACTAGTTAATTCGCACAAGAATTAATAAATTACTTGAAATATTGCGTTATGTTATGTTCAAATGATATGAAGAAGGTACAATGTATGATGTGTAAAAATGGCACGGTAGTGAGTGTAATGACTTTTTTATTGATTAAATTTATTTCTAGACCATATTAAAAAAATTGGCTTTTCTCAGTCCTCCTCTAACTTTCTTAAAGAGATGTTTAAGATTGGATTACTTAATAGTACTTAGTAGACATAATATATCTAAATTATCGCGAGCGAAGTTGCATTTAAAAAAAATTATAAACACAAAGTCAACATACTAATAAACATTGGTTTTATCTGACCGTCCTATCCTATTTCTGTCGGCAATAGAAGTAACAAACATGCGGGTTCCAATAAAACGTCTGTCTGTGCGTAGCGGGCGCCGTTCCAACTGGCCACAGTTGGCCGGCAGAGCGCG
>JAOCPS010457439.1:0-11837 GCA_025505425.1 Graphium colonna
ATCAGGTGAGCTGCCTGCTCGTTTGCCTCCTTCTCCATAAAAAAAAAATAAATAACTCACCAATCACCTCTATATATAATATCACCTGCGCAGTTGGCTGATCTCTGAGTACATTGGTTGCCATGGCATTTTGTTTAGGAGAATATTTTTGTACTACAGGTACATTAAAAGATAATCATACGATTTTAGACCTGCCAGTTTTCGACTAAGGCATTTCATCGTGTGGCATTATATTTCGATAATAACTCACGTATAAGTGTGTCCGGTGACCTCGTTCCTGACAAACACTTGGTCAAGCAGCCAGCGCGGGGAAAGACCGCTGTTGTCGTGCCCGATACGTAGCGTGGATAGAATACCTAGATTCTTGTGCTGCAACAAAATAATATCTGACTGAATTCGATACTATTATTTAAAACTCTAAATATCTTAAAGACACTCACGTGAAAGACAAACTCGTTGGTGTTCCTCGGAATGGGGATCTTGGGCGTGGAGTCGCCGGTGGCGCCGGAGATCGACAGCCAGCAGTTGGCCGTCGTCTGGCTGGCCTTGCGCGACGGCACGATCAGGACACGGTACGGCAGCTCTGGGAATGTTACAAAAATCTTTATAATGTACGAAAAATGCATAGAAGATTCTTGATCCATTCTAAAGCTACTCATGCGTTATTTCGAAGCTATGAGCTGGATAAGTAAATTGAAAGTATCATAGTTTAGAGTTCGGTGGCTGGGTTAGGTGGTCAATTGTCTACACCTCCCTTACGACAGCGGTAATACCATGAGCGTATCTTACAGGGTCTACACTAGACCATCCTGGAGTGGGCACAGCCCACTCTCTGTATACGCCCATGAGTAAGACAAGATCAGTTAGCCCTGGAGCTATAAGAACTAGTGGTTTTTTGAATTTCCATAAGGCGTCCACGTACAAATTACCAGGCAATATATTCCGGAATATCTATGTAATTGAATTCGGAAGCGGTAAAGAGAAGAGAGCTAAAGAGTAGAGGCGACTTATAACATTGTATTAATTATTTATGACATAGAAACGTTATAAACAAGAAAACTCGCTTTGGAGTTTATTATATTACTAAAGAAATGAAATTTTACTTACTGGTTGTAGGATATGTGTTCGTGAAACAATGATAGTCCACCGCGTTCAAAGTCAGCAGGTGATACAGAAATTGCTCCCTTTCTTCCTCGCATCTTAGAAAAGCCGTTCTCTTATATTGAGACCGTAGGAGTGTCGTGTCTGCTAAAAGTTCCCTTAAATGCTTTGAAAGCAGTTTTTTTTCTAGAGAGAGTCGCACCCAAGCACGAGCGTAGCCGATCTCGGTTTTGATGTCAGTCATTGCCTGAACATTTCTGTGGGGAAAGTTGTTTGTTAAGATTTATATAAAATTAGTCAAAATTACAAGGAAAATCCAGGTGCAAGAGCATCACATTTAACATATTGTTGCATTTATCGACCGGGCAAATGCCACTGCTTTAGACCCGACGCTAGCGTAAAAAAAAGCTTGCCTAGTTTTTGATATTACTGGATTGCTGCGTTGGAAAAGAAGAGGATATTCCTAGAACGACAACGCACACTCAACTCTCCGGATGATGTGTGTGTCCATGGGCGACGGGATAACTTAACATCAGGTAAACCGTCTGCTCGTTTGTTATAGTTTCCACAAAAATACCCTCTTCTTTATCCACGCATTTCCCTTCTCAATCCTAAATATGTGCTAACCCTGTCCCAATGTGTATAATGTCATCATATAGTGTGGGGATGCGTCGCCACGCCAGCATTCAGATTTACCCTAGCCTAAAGATGTCTCACATCAAAAAGAAGATTCGAGTAAAATAGACAACGTCTCACCGCATATCGAAGGTCAGACTCTCAGGCAAAGGCCGCATGGGGTTCGGCTGGCTGCTCTTCCTTTCCAAGGTGCCCGAATTGCTTAATCTGTCCCGCGAACTGTCTCTAGATCCGCCTCTGGAGCTGTCCCTTGATCTACTGCCGCTGCCACTCTGCTGTGCTTCCACTTCGGCACCCACGGATGAAAGGTCTGTTGGTATGTTACATTTGGTAGTGAAAGTTTGACTATCGGTGGCCATTTTATTGTATGATACCTAATGCGAAATATTTGAGGAGTGGTTATAATGGAGATGAGAGCCATGGTAGCTCAGTGCCCAGGCGCTCGCCTTCAATTCTGATTACTCGAGGCAAATTTGAGTTCGATCCCCGATGCCGGTACCAATGAAGTTGTAAATTTCCTTATTGTAACCTTAAATACTGATTTACCACGTGCTTTGCGGTGAAGGAAAAACATCGTGAGGAAACCTGCATATCTAATAATTAATATTTCTGAGATATGTGGAGGCCGCCAATCCGCACTTGGGCCGTGTGGTACACTATGCCCTATACCCTCTATCTAGAGGAGGCCTTTGCCCAGCAGTGGGATTTAAAAAAATTGGCTGTTACTACTTTTTTACTTTATAATAGAGAATTTGTCTGCAAGAATTTCTAATGTTTTACTTTACCACTTTTGAACGTAGATAATTCAATAAGTTTATGTTTCAACAATTTTAAGACTGATTAATTGATTTGATATGATTTTTTTAATCTGTCGTATTTTTAACCAATTTTAAATCAGATAATTTTCGGTTACATGTATGAGAGTATGTATACGTCAAACATTTAAAGTAGCCGCCACAAGAAGCTATAAAAAATATAAACAAAGAACAGGGGTGCCCAAAATTTGGAGTAAAATTAAAAAACTATTTTTGTAATTTTTTAATATAAAATTCGCTCACATTGAAGTCATTAAGTTTTTTTATATTTTTTAATTAAAAGTATCCTACGTTACTTCTAATACCTCCAAGAATATGTGTACAAAAACAGAAATATAACGATAAAAATAAATAACAATGAATAATAAAACCAAAAATTTCCAAATCGGGGAAAACAACAACTATCTCAAGCGCATTCGAAACTCGACTGAATGCGTCACTTTATTTAAAATGGCGGACCAAGTGTTTGTATGCCATGAGTCGGAAGCGTTCTTGTATTACGAAACCGTATTTGACAGCGCTTCATCGAAATAAATGTTCACTAACGTATAAGCCAACTAATTAAAATTGTTCGCGAAACTCGTCACTTTTGTATCAAGCCGTGTAATTTAATTTGATCAGATTTTGATAATCGTTTACTGTGGCTGCGTAACTTGGTAGAAGTTACTTCAAGTCGTTATTTTATAGCTTCTCGTGACGGCTACTATAAGTCAATACTAATAATTTGACTATAAATGTGTAAATATTAATACAAATGACAGATAAAGGATAATGCCCATTTTTATATGGCATAACCATACAAAGTTGCATCAAGTTCAAACTTTTTTTAAAGACAAGACTTATTACATTAACCACAACCTACAGTAGTCCTTTTCGCAAAAAAAACCCGGATTTCGAAGATGTTTGGTGAAATCGAAAAATCGATTTATATAAAATAGTTTCTATTGCATTCTATACCTCGATGATCGATTGTGTAAACGTCACGTATCCAAAGAAAATTTCATACTTTTATACTTTGAATTCCCTAGGGCACTGGAAAAGTTATTCTACACAAATAGACGCAGATATCAATACTTCATCTTATTTAGGCCAATGAAATAAAAACCAGTTATATCCAAAAGCGAAAATGGAGCAGTCAATTGCAAAACGCAGTTATCATCAGATCACGTGGCGGTTCCAATCCTCTAAAATCCTAGCACAAGCCTAGAGCTTAGTAAGTATTACAGTGAAAGAGGGCCAAATTAAAACTGGTAACAAATATAAACTCGATATTTATAAGAAGTAAAATAAATTATGTAATATCATATAATAAAAAAAATACTGTTAAAAATGGCGTTTTCGCTGAAAAAACATATTTTTTTCATTTAATCCTAATAACTGCCAGTAAGTTCTTAAACTAATATACTTATATTAGTTTAAGAACTTACTGGTAACTCAAAATTGCTTAAGTATACTTATACTTAAGCAATTTTGAGTCCACCCTCGCGATAAACCCTGTGCAATAAAAAAAGAATTATCAAAATCGGACTACTCGATAAAAAGTTATGCGTGGTCATACATAAAAACAAACAAAAAGTATACACGTCGATTTGAGAACCTTTTTGTCGTCGGTAAAAAGACACCATTTGACCGATTTTCATTTTTTTATTGGGACTGCCTCGTAATCATATCATTTCGAATAACAAAACAATTTTGAAATTCGTTTCATAACTTGCGGCGAAAAGGGATCATAGAATCACAAACAAATGCAAGCAAAATTGAAAAAGTCCTTCTTTTTTGAAGTCTGTCAAGAAACTCACCATTTAACTAAGCTCGAAGCCGGCGCCGGCCTGTATCGCGTAGAGCAACTTCTCCGCCAACACCTCTTCGGAGTGGAACTCTGGTAGCTTGAGCAGATTCATGCAGGTCGAGGAAGTGGGCAGACGGTCTGACGAACCCGCTGATTGGATGCAGAACGAAGGGATGAGGTCCTGTAACAAATACAACAGTTTTATTATTAGTCGATATACTTAGCTCTTAGTCATAAATGCACACAATAGAGCAACGGTTAATATTTAAAATTTAATTATACTATGTCATAAAAAATGCGAGGTCCGCATACTTTTATATCTTAAAATTTAATTGGCTCCGTAGTCCAGTGATATGGTCCTCGCTATTCAAAGTAGGGGTCGTAGTTTCGAATCCCGCAGGGGAATAACGACTTTATATTATTTTTTAGGTTTCGCATCTAAGATATAACTCAAAATTCGTACAAGTAGACTCTTAAAATTTTCACAGAATGTACATATCTGCCTCTATAAAATCAAGTAACAAGAATTTGGCTGATTTTATTATTTTTTTTTTTATCTAGTTATGCGTAAAACGGGCCCTGAACCTGATCTCTCCAGTCATGTAGGATTTCGGGCTACAAGAATAATGGAAAAGAGTGGCCCTTTCTGCGTACCAATATGAATTCTAACATATACTCCTATACATTCAACTATGTATAAGCGAACTGGGGTCGTCTTCGAAATTCGGATTGGAGAATTTCATACCTTGAATCCCAAGAGAGGCGGCCTGGAGCAGCTAGTGACGAACTTGAGCAGCTGCCGCCGCTGGTCATCCGTAAAGTTTTCCACCACCTTCCAAAAGCACTGGACTGTTGGGTGCGTGGCAGAGAAACCACCTGTGAAATTATGTTGCCATATTTTCATAAATAAAATAGAAGAAAGAAAACTGAAACATTGCAGCATTAACAGTATTCAAAACACATGTTTCGGTAACTTACTAAATTTCATGAAATAACACTATTTTATAACTTAAAAACAACCTTATAATATAAAACTTATAGTTATAAAACCTAAAATATTTATCAGTGAATATCATATCAGCCAACTATAAGTCGAAGTATGACCAAGCACGGGGATGTACATTCTGAGTTGTGCAGGTGGATCAGGTATCAAAATTTACCAACTTTTGTAGAGACTTCCAAAAATATTGAAACATTTCCACTCTCTTTAACAACTTAATTATATAAGTATAGTAATAATAGACCCATAAATAAACAAATTTAAGGACATCCTTATGCGCATTGATTTTTTCTTCATATACTATTCTATTAAAAATTTTAAAGAAAATTTAAATAACAAAACCAAATATTATTTACATTTCCAGCTGTCAACAATATTAATGTTTTATAAGTTGAAAGCTGATGAATATTTTCCAAGTTATACAGAAATCAAGAGGTTCATTTTTGTCTTTCATCTTTCAAATACAGCTGACACTTTCAATATTAATAGGAAAAAATATTTTTTAATTTATTGAACGCCAACTTAATAAAACAAAACAATACCACAATAATTTTTATTCTGTAAACCCCATTATAGTTGCAGGTGTCAACAGCATGAAAAATACTGAAAAGCTTGTAGTTTCGTGCTTTACACAATAATATAAACTAACAAAAACCATGGCAAACAACGTAATTTTTGGTGAAACAATAAAATCAATAATAAAACATATGCGATCAAATAATAATAATATTTTTTTTTAAACACCCAAGTTCGAAAATGTTGTAGACAGTTCTTTTTTTAGCTAATTATTACTATCCGAGAACAAATCCAATCGTGTTTTTTTTATTATTTAATTAGATACACATTTATTTTTAAAAATAATAAACAAAGAACAAGAAGCAAGCTATTTATTGTCGCCAATAGAAAGAGAAGAAGAAGACATTGTGTATTTATGATAGTGCGAGGTTCTTCAAGCACTAATATCATGCCCAAAATTTCTAATTTTATTTTAATAATACATATAATAATATATAAAATAAACATTATAAGGTGGCAATATATTCATTTGAAGCCTCTGTATTGATGACTTCTTTTGTTTTAATTTCTTTCCCATGTTTAAACTATCATAAAAATGTCTTTTTGTAACAAAACTAAGTATACTTAATAAAATAGGATTAAAATAAAGATATATTTATAATTCAAAATAGATGTATGTTTAGGTTTTTTTCTAACGAGCAGAACTTATGTAACAACGATGATACAAAAAGATATAAAAAACACAAGTATATTTTATTTAAATTTTAATTCCATTGTTATACAGATTCAATTTCTATTTTTTAAGACGTTATAAGTCGCAATTATATATAAAATATGATAATATTATTAAAAATAAATATTGATTTATCACCGAGTAAACATGATGTATAGTTAAAGAAATAATTACGTAATTCATATTCATCCGAACGGATTCGGCGTGGGCGGAATGATACGGAAGGAGAATGGGGTGTCAACGGCCTTGCGCGTACCAGCTGGTCACAGCCGCCACGCTTCATTCATTTATTGGAAAATTTGGGCTTAACTATGCCCCTTATTTTACTACATAAATATGATTTATGTAAAAAAATATGGGCATAGTTTTATGGCGCTAATATGATGACATTCGAGTACAGAATGCTCTTCTTTAATATCGTGAGTGATTCACAAGTCACCCCGTACATTTTTTATTCTATTAATAAAAAGTAATACTCACCAGCATAATGAGTGTTCCTTTTCAAATCCTCTAAATCAATTGGCACCTCTGCACCAGATATGAGCAATTGGAGCTCCCGGCACGAGAACATCCTCAACCATTCCGCATTCACCACCGACGTGAGGCCGCGTTTGAACGCGTTGCACTGGGATCTTATCTGTCTGAGGTAACAAATATTTATTTATTTATTTTTATTTATACTTTTTATACAAATATATTTTGTATAGGCCAACCTAAGGGTGATGCAGAGAAAATTTAAGCAGGTGTGTATAAAGTACCAAGGGCAAATATAAGTATAAAGTACAAATATTTGTGTTTTTAATTGCGTATAGAGAAAGTTTTGAGTAAGATATCAAGTAAATTTCTTAACATGTAAGGACGTTCTTGAGTCATTCCAAAAAGATTAAAAGTTTAATCAAATTTTAGTTTCGTAATCTTCAAATCACATGGCGTAATATTTTTAAGAAGAAATTAGATGAAATATTTGAATGGTTTTTTTTTCATGTAAATATGATGTGTAAAAACATAATGAGAATATGTGTAATGAATTTCTTTATAAATACAATGTATTTCTAAGGCATATAACATATGAATATTACCTTTCTGCACTTCTCTTTTTACAACTAACTATACTAAATTTCATACTCTTCAGCGTCTTCCATCAGCCAAATTTTCTTAAAAAGATTTGAGAAAGTTTTTGCTTAACAAATGAATATTAAGATTATTTGTATGTAGTGTTCATACCACTTACTTTTCTTTACAACCAAATTAGAATGATTTTTTTTGTCACAAAGGCGTATAATAGTGGATCCTCGGATACATAAAATATATATCAAATTGTTAAATAAAAATATACACAATTACGATTTTAACCGGTTTTTGTAGACAAAATACTATTATTTACATTTAACATAGTATATATTAGTCATTTAGATAAATTGTCGTTCATATTTAAAATTTAAAAATAACATACCTATTAAGTTTGTAATCTGCGACTAAGTGGATATATTCTATCCTGTTCTCCGCTGTAACAGGAATGTTTGCACCGCCTGGTTTTAACTCCTCTATCTGAAACGAGCAGAATGCAAATTAATTTGTAAAATAAATGATTTTTTATGCACTTCCTATATAAACAAGCCGGGACCTGCAAATTACTACTCTGATTTTATCAATGACTTTTTAATCATAATTAACAAATGTTAAAGCTTTTTGCATTTTTGGCCTGCAAACGTCTCATCATACATATGTATAGGTGCACATATAATTGGACATAACTACCCATAGGTCAAAAACTTAATCAAATTAATAAATATTGTGCATAATGCTTTATTAAATAAAGCATGCCATAGCCAGATGAGAAAATATTTTTTAATCTACCAAAGCATTTATTATATATTTACAACAATTACAATATGTATGTATATGAAGGTAGTATAAGCGGGTATAACAATTACTATATTTTTTACAAATTTTTTATTGTTCACTACTTCCATTCCCTAAGTTTAAGTTTTGTATACATTATGTATAAAAAGATATGTAGCTTTTATGTATATTTTATAATCCTATATGAATTTTTACATATTTTCTTGTAAGTACAACCGCGATAAGCTTACCCTCTGCTCTCCTAGCTCGTCACTGAGCAATGTGAAATCCAAGCCCAAATCCGGCACATCTTGTCTTCTATGGGCACGCAGTAATAACAATCCTCTGTATAGCGCAGGGTCGAGCGAAGCTAACGCATGTACATCAGGTTCTCGGGAGGAACATAGCTTGCTAAGGAAGAATTCTGCTAATGGAAGCTCCACTAGAAGACTTTCGTACAATGCCTGTAATAATAAGATTCTATTAATAAAGATGAGGTAAATGGACAATCTACGTACCTGTAGAAAAAGATCATTCCGCAAATTCATAGTAATTTAAATAATTTAAAATTTTGTGCGTAAATCTTAAATAAGTATAAACATTACTATTGAATTTATAAGATATAAACTTCTGAATATGTAATATTATAAAATATAAAATTCCAAATTACCTTTCCCAACATTCTTCCTACAAAATAGTAATGCATTGGAAAATCGTCGTATAACAAATGTACTCCTGGATTAGGGTACAGCATATTATCCTTTGTTAAACGGAACAACCCACGGTTAGGGTCAAAAGCTGACCTGGAATTAAAAGGAAAAGCTGTGATATATCTAATAAAAATATAAAAACCGGCCAAGAGCGTGTCAGGCAAGCACACAAAAGGGTTCCGTAGCCATCCGGTGGTCCAACCGCTTAACAAAATAAGTACCGACAAATTTCATTTTGCGTTTGACTCCATACATTTTGTTAAGACGACTGTAAGTACATAAGTTTGTCGAGTTGCATAAAAATAACTATGTATGATACCGGGTCCGCTATAGTTTTAGTTGACAATACTTACACGAGGTATATAGCAGATTTTATTCCGAATTATTGTATTAATATTTCAAAAGTTAGGCTCTAATTTTAACTTTGTATTAAGATATCTCGAGAGTAAAGAGTTTGATCCACATGGTTTCAAAGCAGTTATTGTTGCATTTTAAGAGAGCTTTCTAACGATATACCATAGGATTGGGTAAAACGACTTTAGTTTTTGAAATCGCTTTTCTTTGTAAAAAAAATATTTTTATAATTTTAAAAACCAACTTTTGGATCTTCAATATACATCTCTCCACTAATTTTCGTGATAATCCTTGCAGAACGACGGGCGAGCTCGGATGGACAGGTGGACAGACGAAACTACAAGGGTTCCTATTGGACTATGGAACCCTAAAAATGCGATGTAGCAAGTATACATTAACAAGTCCATATTTATATATTTTAACAAACTATGGTATAACATTATAATACATCTCATATAATATTTTAAGGCATAAATTTCTTCCCGTGGCTTAGCTCGCGTTAATATAAAAGTTTTGTCCATAATCTTTTTCGTATATCAGAATTTTTCCCTGAACCATGCAATAATCGAATGGCAGGAAACCGGAATGAATGACTATCATAAAATAACCCAAGCAATTAAGACACCAACTTGAGGAGTTCCGACAGAAATTCCCTGAAGACTCCGCCGCCGTCAACTCCCGCTTCGTCGGCGCCCACTTGGTTTATGAACTGTATGCGCATCGTTAACTTCAAATTTGGTTCTGTAAAGGAAAATAGCAAAAATTATAATGAAGCAATATTCAATATTCGTTTAGAAACAAGTAAAAAAGGAGAGAATTTTTTTTTTCACCGCCTTTATGCAAATATAGTAATTGTATAGGAAGTGAGGTCATGCATTAGGTAGGATTACAGGTTTAAAAGTATTATTGATCTTAAGATCAATAATTTAATCGTCGTGTAAATAATATAATTTGAAACCACGATTCAATTAAACACTTTCTATCTATTATAAAGTAAGGGTCATGTTTGAATGGCATTCCTTTTTTTTTAATTTACAAGCATTGCTTATTTATAACTTATATAAAAAATTTAAAAAAAAATCTTTCCATCTAAAATGCAATCACCTATTATAAGATAAGGGTCATTTTGGAATGGCATTTCTTTTTACAATACTATTTTTTTTTTACTTTTTTTTTGCGTATTTAAAGCTAATACAAAAATTTAAAAAGCTTTTCTTACCATTATCTGGACTTAACTTGTCAAATGCATCCTCATACAAATGGGTACGACGGACGTTGATATTAATGGAAGGTCCTTCATTGAAGCTTGTTAGCTCGTACCAGTTGGCACTCTTTTCCCTGAAATATGTAAAAGGTGTCTTAAATTAAGTATGTAAGTAAAAGAAGTTTTTATTTTCAATAATATGATATACAAAACACTTACCGAAGAAGTAAAGTTTGGAATATCAACACCCTAGTCGAAAACGACATTACGAAAGGAATCTCCTTCAATATGGTGAGCATTCTCTGTTCTTTGATCGTCAACGGGGGTCCCTCTTCTGCAATTGAAAACAAAATTATTTATTTTAATTCATTTAAAATATTATATTTAAATAAAATGTGTAATAGTTTTTTATATAATAGACTGGTAATTGTTTGCCATGTATGTAAGTATATGTAATGAGACTTTACAATACTTTTTTTACTAAAAGTTTTTTCTTTACATTAAAAACTTTTACTTTACATTAGGTGGTAGAGCATAACATCTTTTCACAGTTTTTGCTGCACTTCTACGGTCGCGCTCGCCCGGGGAAGTACCCCCGCTCGCGTTGTAAAGTCGGCATAAAATAAAGTATGCATCACTTTTGGGGATGCCGGATAGCCATGTCTACCCATTTTTTCCCACTCCTATCCCTTCCAAATCCTTAACACCTACCCATCTTATCCAATTTCCCAGGTTGACAACGCACAAAACTATATCCAATGTCCCAGGTTGACAACGCACTCGCGACTCAATGTTGAGTGTCTATGGGTGACGAGATCGCTTACCATCTGGTGAACCGTCTACTCGTTTGTCTTCCTTTCCTTAAAAATAAAAACAATGCTACTAATTTATGCGAATAGAGTGAACATAAATAATTTTTATTATTTCAGGACACCTCCTGATAATGTATAGAATGGCTGATATTAAAGGACCGCACTCGGTACTTGATTGTCATAATATTTATGTAATATAATTAGGTCTATAGTTTTCGACCAAATTAAAATAAATAAACGAAGTATTAAACAAACGATACTCTATGCGGCCCCTGATTGGCAGTATGCTTTGCATAGATTATCGAAACCCCGAGCGCCCCTCATC
>JAOCPS010457550.1:0-11837 GCA_025505425.1 Graphium colonna
GTCCATGGGCGACGGGATCACTTATCATCAGGTGAACCGTCAGCTCGTTTGTCTTCCTTTCCATAAAAAAAAAAAATATAAGTGCCAAACTTTGCAAATTACTCCGTTCATAACTTGAAAAGGATTTACCTACCTGTACCATAGAAGTTACTATTTGTTTTTATAGCTAATAAATAAGCATATCTATTCTAATGCTATAAAGACAAAGAGTCTTTTGTTTGTTTGGTTGAACGTGCTCAGCCACTATTTGTCAGAAATCATTAATTCTTTTAGTGTTGAATGGCCTATTTATCGAGGAATGGAAAATGTCAACAATAGAGAAAATTCACGCGGGAAAACCGCAGGGACAAGCTAGTCTTAAATAAAATATGTAAATAGTAAAGTCAATAAATTTAAAAATAAATAACAAATGTGACATACAACGACAGTATTCAAATGTTTATCCTTCTGCCCGTTTTTGGAAGTCGATCTCGAATCTCAATACGCATACACCTCCAATTTAGATATATTATTTATGGTAAATTAGGTATAAATATTTATTAATATTAGGTAAAGTTGCAATAATAAGCTATTAAAATGTAACAATTTGTGACGTAAATAACACATGGGAGGTTTTTTAATGGACAAATTTTGACCATCGTGAAATTACAGCAGAGTCAGCTTTGGAAAGACGTTATAATGTTTATATTGGATATATGTATATTCGAATATATGTATCTTTTTATGTATTACTCCAAAATTTTACCAATTTTTCCGCCAATCATGAATCGAAATTTAATATATTTTCGAGGCGGTTCCACAAAATTTATTATGGAAGTTCACTTCTGAGGTGTTTATAATAATAATAATAAATATAAGTCTAATATTAATTAATAGTATTTTATAAAATACTATTTAATATGTTTAGACGCTAAATGATAATAATATTTATTACAGTCACAACACGTTCACAAAGATTAATTCGGTACATGAGCGCGAATAAAAGCTGTTAGCATGCATGAGTCTTGCTTTTCAGCTATGACCTTTAGGATGCTGTTAGTGCTATTCCTCACTCTGGTCAGTGTTGGAGGTAGCCTCTTGCGTAAAATGGCATGAAAACCATCGATTTTTGCCTCGGCAAACATTCCGGAAGCACTACAGATGTGAAGTTGATCTAACAACATCCTAAAACTATTATTATATTGGACACGTAGGGCGCTGAGCGTTCTCTGCGTACAGTTGTACCACAGGTTGCACGTGTAGAAGGTCTGACAGTATACTTTAAATAGCGTGACTTTTACTTGATTACCACAACGTGCAAATCTGCGTGCCAGTATACTGCTTTTGGCCGCTAGCGCCCTACGTTCCCTTTCTATATCAGAATGGTATAAAATGTTTTTTTAATGGTTATAAAATATTACGTATGCTTTTAACAGCTGATAGATTGCCATAAATGTTGGTCTGTTTGGCTGTATCAGGTGTGATTTGTTAAGTAAGATATGATGAGACTTACAATCTCTGTCAACAATTATAACGGATCGTTTATTAAAATAGCGACAAAATAGGTTAAAAAAAGAATAAAATATAAGACTAAATAAATTTTTTGCCAAGAAAAGAACTAATGACGTACGTGATTAAATGGTTTTCTTAATAGAAATCGGGTTTAATCCATACGATGAACATAAATAAACTGCTTTATTCTGTTTGTTAGTTTTATGATTTCATCGATACTAACGCTTATAGTTGAAGTTAAGGAAAATATTACAGCATGATACCTACGTCAAAACTTTGCAATATCTCGGCTGTATATATTGTTTCAGTTTTCATTGGTTTGAATTAAGAGAGGTAATCAGGTATATCAGCAATCTTTTTTAGTATTTATTCTGCATAAAACATTAGTGAAATAAAAATGATTATAAGGTAATAGAATAGCTTACGTACATCTCATGCTCATGCATAAGGCAAAAAGTTCGTACGACAAAACTATATAGTCTTCCAAAAGATCTCATTTTGATCTTTTAGATCTTTTACTCTTCCTCTAACGTGATCTTCGTCTTTAGGTTAACACATATCAAGTTTAATACTTTTCCAGTGAATCAAAATAAATCTATTTAAGGTTTTTAAAAACTGGCTGCAGTACCAACATACTTTAGCGTCTATTGAATAAATTTACCGTAACGCAAATTTTATCATTTTCTTTAATATTAAAAATATATTTGTTTAAATATTTGTGTCTGTGTTACAGATTACGCAAAGATGAGAAATGCAATATTTACTACGACGATTTAATGGCGTTCCTAGATTTTCAGACACGTCCTGTGGTGAATCTAAGCGAAGCGGACTATACAAAAGTTATTAAACACGCCCCACCTTTGAAACATGTGGAGGTAAGGCTACAGAAAAAATTAAGTATGTGTAGAATGAATTGTCGCCAGCGATATTTCCAGACCAATATGAGTTAGGGACGCGGTAACGCTCTTGTAACTCCTCTGGTGTAGCGGGAGTCCATTGGTGGCGGTTACCACTTACCACCAGGTGAGCCATTTTATCGTTTGCCTGCTTCTTCATAAAAAAGTATTATGTTGTCATAAAACAAGTAATTGGATTCGAATCCCGCCGAGAGATAATGACTTTGTGTTGTTGTTCATTGGTTGGTAAGGTCACACGATTGCCTCAAAATTAAGGCATACGCCTGAGTACATGCCTATACGTAAAAAGTCGGTCCTAGTTGTCAAGAATACCTTTGACAGTCGTTTAGGGATGTCAGTGCCTTCAAATATGCTGACAACATTTTTTTTTGTATGGAAAGAAAGACAAAGGAGCATACGTTTCACCTGGTGGTAAACGAATCCGTCACCCATAGACAAGAGCAACACCCGGAGAGTTGCGAGTGCGTTGCCAACCTGAGATATTCGATAGAATAGGTTTATTGGATAGGATAGGGTCGGGATTAAGGATTTATTCTAGGTTTTAAATTCAGTTTATCCCTTTAGGTAACGGAATCCCGGTCGTTCGGTTTAAGTTTTTAAATTTTTATATTAATATGTTTGTAATAATATTAAATTAAATCAAAACAAATATTATTTGCACAGAAACTTAAAAAACTACTAGAAACGCCTTAGTGTAGTTTTCTTATGTATTATTGAAATATATAGTCAAAGATCCGATATGAGAAATATAAGTCCTCATTTGTAATTTAAAGAAAATAAAGAATATATGTTGAATAATGCATATTTGTGCGTTGTAAATAACTTGTCCAACTGATTTATATTGTAATAAATATAATAAGATATTTTGAATAAACATTATAAAATATTTTAATAAAATATAATCGGATACTTCCCTGTATAATTATTGCGTATAATTATTTTTTTAATAGTATTAAATTAAAAGAATGTAGATAACCAATAAAAAAAAATGTAAAAATTGTAACAAGTGCCCAATTTAGTGAAATGAAAAGAAGCCTTATATCTATTTCATTCCAATATATTTTTCCTGTTATTAAACAAAATTAACATTTTAATATAAATATTGGTGTGTAGTGGTAAACCACCAGTGGCATGTGCGAAGCATCAATGTAAAAATAATTTAAAATATATTCTTTATTATGTTTCAAGAACAGATGAATGTATTTGTTTTTTAAACCAAATCTCACAGTATTAGAATTTTTCATAACAATTGATTGGATTTTTGCAGTGTAAATTTTGGACCGATCAAGAGATGCTAGTGAAAGAAGGCTACGTGAATTGGAACGCATTCCTCTGTCAGTTGAACCTGGATCATGTCGTCAAAATGTCATCGTAATAAATCATTCGTTATTGCTTATTATACAAACGAAATTTTTGAATTTGGGATATTCCGCATTGTTGTTTTGATGAGGTAGAAAAATAAAAATTTCTTTACATCTTAAATTTTCTATTCGATCACAATAAATATCATATTTTTTTCTCACTTTTTACATCTACACTATGATTACATAGCTACAAGTTCACTATTGCAAAATACATCTTTACAACAATTGATAATGACGTTGCTTCAAATTCTATTACCATAATACTATAATATTTATTTTACAACTAGAAATACTCCCATTATTTTTTAATTTCAAAGTCATTTATTTGTATATTTTTTTAAATAAATAACGTCAAACGCAATTAAATTCGCGTTGAATTTTCTGACAATACAATAAAAGGGTATGAATATGTATTATTTCCCTGTCCAAATTGTCGCATAAATAAAAGGTGTCAAAAATCAAATAAAATTTGACAAATAAATAACTTAGCTAACTGATACACCTAAATGACTTCTTCGTAAAATATAGCAGACGGATATTTTTTCTTCTTAATTTTGTTATTAAATAATAATAATACAATGCCGAAGATTTTTTGCAAACGAAATTATCATAATCCCAAGATCAACATGGAATTGTTTGTCATACTATCATGGAACACTTTATTAATAAATAAAAATAAAATGTTTGTGTCGTTTTTAAAACAGAAGTTCAAAATATCTGTCTGCTAATTGGTTTATTTTAACAGAAAGTAATAAAAGGTGTTTGTTTAAATCGAGGTTATTTCACAATTTCACAAGAAACGCAAGGTCTTGATGGTCTTTGATTTGTTTTTACCATTTTTTTTATTAAGAAGATCTAGCTAAATGTCAAGTTAAGCCTTCAAAGCTTTTAAAGGAAAATATTATAACTAGATAAGTACTATAAATGCTCTGATAGGGCATTTTACACTTGAGCAATCTGTTTATTTTTATTAAAAAATATTTTAGTAATATTGTTTTTGCAATTGATAAAATATACATTGATATGTTAAGCATATAGTCATGAGACTTACAAGAGTAAAAGTTAATATTTGATGGCACAAAGTATTCACTTCTGTGTCGTTGTCTATACATAAATAGTCACAAGGTAAGTACGTATGTAGCTAAAATGACACTGGTTACACACGTACCGATTATAATTTAGTATGTTAACTAATAATTTACATATTTACAATAAACTATCAATAGGTCACAAGTAATTTTTTTTAAATTATAACTTGTATAGAAAGTCGGTCAATGATTGTGACATTCACTTCACTTAATGTCTCGATATCACCACATGTCTTTCACACGTTCTGTTGCTGGCAGTTGAGGTCGATATCTGTAAAGTTATTTTCACTTTTAAAACACAGTAAATATTATTAATTACAAGAATATTACCACAGAAAGTACGCATTAAAAGTGTATTTTTTGGACATATTTTTTTGTTATTTTAGAAAATTCTGTGGGATTATTTCGCAAGTATATTTATTCATTACGACAAAAAGGATGTTAAAAATCGGTATAGAAATGAGAACCTCGTCCTTTTTTTAAGTTTAAGGCCTTTTAACAACAAAAAACCACACCAGCACACTGCCTTTATTATAATAAGTAAAGCATTCATTTCAGTCTTATGAAAACTCCAGGTGGTAGAGCATAACACCTTTTTAGAGCTTTTGCTGCACTTCAACGATCGAGGTCGCCCAGGGAAGTACTACCGCCCCTTAAAGTCGGCATAAAATAAAGTATGCATGACTTTTGGGGATGCCGGATGGCTATGTTTACTCTTTTCCTTTCTCACTCCTGTCCCATTCAAATCTTTAATCCCGACCTCATCCTTCCTAATAAACCTATCCAATTTCCCAAGTAGACAACGTACTCGCGACTTTCCGTATGTTCCTTATGTCTATGGGCGACGGGATCGCTTACCATCAGGTGAACCTTGTTTGTCTTCCTTTCCATAAAAAATGAGAGACATATTATTTGGCATTATTAACATTTACATACAGGAATGCAGAAAGCTGATATTTCTTTTTTTAATACAATTTAAAAATATTTAATATATTCACCAGACCAATAAATACAAATTTTCAACTTAGACGTTTTAACCACAACCACCTTGACTACCCTTTAAATAAACTAAAAATAATACATATTGAATAGAGTTTTTTACCTATGAGGTGAAATAATAGCGCTCGTACGTGGACTCCCTGGCAAGGGGGACATCTTGATACCAGAGGTATTACCGTTGATACTGGATCCCAGGCTTGATGCGGAGTCAACCCTGAAGTAAATTTGTAGGTAGTTATTGTTAATGCGAAGGTAGAATCGGTCTTTCATTTGATGCAGGGGCTCAAAGATGAATTCTATAGGATTCAATATTTGTAAGTGCTCAAATAAATTTGAAATCGATCGATGACTACATATCGGTAAGTATATAAAATGTCAATATATTTCGAATGCAAGAAATGTGTTCACAATTAAAAAACTGTCAGTTTGCTAGATGAATACGAAAGAAGTTTTTTTGGCTCTTTAATGAATAATAACCTATTTAAATTGACTTAAATAGACAGACTTAAAATAATTATAATATTTTTATATAAGTACAATAACAATGTCATAGGCTATTCAAAGAATACGTCACAGAAACAGACACTATGATGGTTAAAATTTGTTGTTCTGTGGTATATGTGCTCCTGCACAGATAAGCGGTCACGTTACCCATTTTCCATACGGTATCTGTTAGGAGTTTTCTGTGCCCAAACATAACGTTTTATATATTTGCATTTTACCGATCAATCTGCCTCCTGAAAAGCGGGTAGCGCCACGGAGAATTGGGTTTCCTCAGCTCGTGCTGGTACGCCGGATTGTCGCGGCCTCGGTCACCGTTCTCGTTCACGATGGACATCGACACATTACGCTCAGGGTCGCGCGTCTTCGACGATAGCCTCCTGTAATCGTTGGGGAAAAGAAACATAAAATGAATCTAGTTTTCTTCTTAATTCTTGTATCTTATTCCTTTATCTTTGGAGGCTTGAATTTTAAAGGCACGTGTTTAGAGAGAGATTGACACATAATGTGTATGTGACCATCCAGCGGTGTGAGCACCCAATGCGGGAAGTTGGCTTCCACTCGAGCGCAGTGAAGAATAGATAAATAATTTGGATTTCCACTTGATCCCACTGGTATGCTCTGATCAAATATAGAAAATGTTATGCTCACAATCAAAGTAAAAAGAGAAGATAGAGAGTACGTATGATACAATGGAATAGCTGGATCAAGGATCTAATAGGCAAATGTCATTATTTATATACAAGAATCAGTTGATGATAAAAAAAATAATAGATATTTTGTATTTAATCTTAATATACAGGCGATTGGTAAGTCATTTTGAATACTTCAAGAAGTTATTTGTGTGGATCATATTTGAAACAATAAATATTCATTTACCACCATAAGCATAATTTTATTTTATTAAATTCATGTTTATCCTAGCCGGCACGGCGTGGCTACATTGGCGCGGGACGTCAGGCGATCAGGTGATGCGCCGAGTCATCACTTTATTTATTTATTGGAATTTCGAAAACTAGGGCCCTAATTTTACTACATAAATGTGATGCCGGTCGAAAACCGAAAGCTCTCATTTGATATTATTAGTAACTCACCAGTCACCCTGTATGTATTATTGCTACATATTTTGTAATAAGAAAAAACTTTTGTACCTAAGAATTCTACTAGGCAGTGAGTTCTGCGCCTGGGGCCGCGCCCTCTGTCGGCTGTCGACGATGAGCACGTGGCGGTCGTACGGCGTGTCGTAATCCACTTCCAGCACGGTGGAGAAGCGGTGTGGCCACACCAGGTCCAGTGTCGCTATCACCAGCCCCACCACCAGGCATAGGCAGCCTGAAATAAAAAAAAATAATGGTATTCTTTATGCTGTAAAAAATGGCCTAACGAACGCATATGAAATCTTATTTGAGTTTGCCTGGGTCTGTCTCTTTATCTCCGATTGTAGCTTAGGTATCCACTTGGTTTTAATCTACGAACACTCGCTTTACGAAGGCTCTTACATTTAAAAAATATTGTCTGCTTCAATTGATTGAGTCCTTTTCCGTTACTAGTATTTTAGATATAAAAAAGATAGTATTTTTTGCGGGCCTTCTGTCGAAACTATTGCTCTCCGACTATTGTAGATTTACATACTTGGAAATGTTTGAATACAGAGCCTACATTGAAATAAAAAATATATTGACTATACTAAAAATTCATTTTAGAGGAATATATTCTTTTCATCTACTTTGTTTTACATACCTGCTATAAGAACTAAATAGAAACACCATCCCAGTGAGAAGAAGAGCATGGAGCCGTCGAGCCTCACAACAAGAGGAACGTGGGGTAAAGAGGCCCAGTAGCCTCCTGCAGCAGCGCAGAGCGTCACGCCCAATGACGTCATCGCAAATGCTCCATACCTCGGCACTACTACCAGTAGCAAGTTCATTAACAGCCATAGCGCCAGCGCCGTCCTGAAATGCAACATTCAACTGATTAGGTTATTGCATCCCGTTCACGATAATAATATATTTTTAATCCTCTTTACCAGAGTAGCGTAGACGTTGTGTACCCGGCCGCTCGATATTTAGCCCCCCAGTCAAAGCCTTCGTGTTCGGCAGCGAAATGTTCTGCCACGGAGAGCAAAGGGTAAGGCAGGCCCTTCATCAGACCCTTCTTGTACCACTCTTGAATCGCCCCGGCTTCCTCCCAGCGGAACTGCTCGTTGTAGTCGACTCCTGGGTCACCGGTCGTCGTGTTGCCCCATGATAACGCTGAAAGTATAGGCAGCATTAATATACATATATAGTGTACTGAGTGAAGCTGTTTTTAAGTGTTATAATGCATTTGCGTGAAATTGTCATACCATATATTTAATCGTGCGATAATATTTAAAGCACACAATAAGAATGAAAGTGATTTCATAAATTCTTTAGTGAGTTTGTTAGTGCTTGTAATTATTTAGACTAACTAAGTCCATCTGTCTGTTACGTTTCTTAGATACCAAAGAATATCATGGTTACGACATATTTTATGGTATATAGTGTTACTTACAATTTCGTGGTAATTATGCAGAAGTTAAAGGATTCCATATTTTTAATATGTAACAATGTGTAAAAATTGTTTTAATAATATTTATTGTTGCTTTAATATAAATCGATTACGTCATAGTTGTTTGTCACCATAAAAAACTCTTATTTCAATAACCACATAAATACCTGTGAGGGTGACATTTACGTGTCCTAGACCAACGTGAACGGCCAGCCAGCAATCCAGGCGTTCTCCGGAGAAAGCGCGGTAGGCGGCGCGGGCGACTCGTACCCCAGCCACGTGCCACGACGAACCGTGCTTGCAAACTGAAATGTTTTATAACATAGCAAGATGAACAATTTTCTTGGTGGCCATATCTACTAGGTACACATTCTACTATGCGCTACAAATATAGCAATGCTATGAAATATCTAAGCAGCTGTAACATAAGCGCAGATTTTCATCTATCATTGCTTCTTCACTCTGTAGCACAATTGCAAGTGGCACATTTTGGAATACCCCCTAAGCTGATGGTCCTGGCGTAGCAGGTTATCGTAGGTGACAACTTTTTACTGATTACTGAAATATTAACTGATATAAGAGCATTGTTATCTGAACAACCAAACCACTATAGTGAAATTTGGGAAATTGATTAATGGAATGCTGTTGAAATTGCGAAAAAAGTGCTAAAGTAAATTTATGGGAAACCTTTGCTATATTACAAGCCTTTAATATTTATTCAATTAGAACTGTTTTAGGATTAGATTTTGTTTTAGTCCTTAACTGGGAACAGGCGATCAGTTCCCTTGAGGAGGTAGAAATGGTAATACCATTTTGCTTTCTGAACTAAGTATATGCTTTGAGGTAGCCGTAAACAGCATTATTTATTAAATTGTTGGGTTGCACTACAATAACGTGATATCTATCTCACATAAGTAAGTATAAGTGAAGATCTGGTCAATGTTAACGATGATACCAACATCTGATACGGTAAGTACGTAGAAGACACATTTTCATAGACATGAAGGGACGCATGTATACGGGTGAAAGGCAGATGCCAAGACCTACTCAAAACTTGTGTGTTACTGCCTCAATATCCTAGTTGTGTAGGTCTTTGCTGTAAAAACCAGAGGTAGGGGTTTCTATTGCCGTGATGGGATGAGGGTTGGTTGACAATGATTTTGTGATGTTTTTTTAGATGATTTAGGGCATACAAGCTGATCCTTCGAATCAAATCACATAACTCACTCTTCAAATGGGAATTTAATTTTTTTCCTTCACTCCGTTTTTTTTTCTGGAGAAGGTTTGAAGGTGATCTATTATAGATTGCCTCCGTGTCTGATTTCAACTGGAAGGTCGCAATATAGAATTGATTACAAATTTCGCTGCAGTTGGTAAGATTTGCTACGGAATGTGTATGTAGTACTAACACGACTTTAGTATTGTTTTTAATATACTTACTTAATATTACGGTGCCCACGAAAAGGCTGAGGGTGACTATAGTGAAAGTTGAAAATCTCTGAAACAAAAAAAATCAACAGTATTTTATGGCTGTAATAAAATAATAATATATATTATATGCTTGTTTATTGCTAATACATCGATAAAATTATAACATTCAAAGTCAATATCGATATTTTTAATTTTAATTAACTGTATAGATTTTGTACAATTTTTTATTTGATATTTATAGTTTTTCTATAATATGACTAGAATGTAAAGATCACGGGCGGTGAGTAATATATTATCATATATAAAAAACTTGTTTATCTCAAACGAATTATGCAAATGTAAGTTTATATTGTTTATAACAAAGTCATGGAACATAAAGTCAAAATTTATCGTATATCTTTGTTTCAAGAGCAAAATTATACTTATGTTACAAATAAAATAGTTTGTGTACATGGTTGGTATATTTTTACTCAAAATATTCTTAACGGGTTTCAATACAATTTTAGAAAGTTTTAGGTTATACGGCCAAATCACATGTAGATAATTCGTAAAAATCTATACTAATAAGCTGAGAGTTTGTTTATTTGGTTGGTTGACGGCGCTAATGGATTTGAATCAGTAGTTCTTGGGGAACTGATGGTCAAAATTCAAAAATTCTTTTAGTGTTTCACATTCATCGAGGAAGGCTTTAGACTATAATATATTAAAATCGTGCTATGACATACGGGGGCGGGGCATAAATGAAAAATTTTGCAAAAACGGAGAAAATTTACGCAGATGAAACCACAGGGGGCAGCTAATATTGTACTTTAATAATTTAAAATTGAGGTTTTACTTTAAAAATATATTTGTATTTCACGTTCGACATCAGTGTCTTAAATGCATAGTTGAATTGGCTTCCATTTCTCGCAAAGTGGTATATTCAGAGAACTGTAGTTGAACTGTGTTAAGATGCAACTTTCATTTAGTGATAATATTTGTATAAATTAAAATATTTACTCTGGTTTTTGGATATAGGCTGTGTAAAATTTTTAAACGTGTAACATTCACAAAAGTGAGCGAATATAATTGTTTGAATGTTGTATCACTTTTAAGGAATAAGAGATTATAATGTTCAAATTAAGAATTACAAATATATAACTAAAATAAAAAAAAATCATTCGCGTTTTCTAAACAGATTCGTTATTTTAAGTTGGAAAAGTGTCAGCATGTATTAAAAACACTAAATAAAATTAGTTGATGGCACAAACCTCTTTTCTGATGCCGGGGAAGACCGCAAGGAACGCTATGTACAGGGTGAGCGCTGCCAGCAATAACGCCAATGCGGGTACATCGGCGGCCACCGCAGTGCGGTTGTGGTACGCGTACAGGGTCGGTCCGCCTTCCTCGCGGAAAGCGTCGAACCACCCCTTCATCGCTCGCCCAGCCTAGAATAATAATAAGAGCTATATTAGACAATAATATAAAGTATGCATGACTTTTGGGGATGCCAGATGGCCATGTCTCCCTTTTTCTTT
>JAOCPS010457661.1:0-11836 GCA_025505425.1 Graphium colonna
ATATACTCACAGTCAATTCGCAGTACGTCTTTTGTAGTATTGTATTTATCATGGAAAAGAAGACAAACAAGCAGACGGTACATCTGATGTTAAGCGATCCCGTCGACCATAGACACGCAATATCCGGAGTGTCACGAGTGCGTTGTCGACCTGGAAAATTGGAAAGAATAAGTTTATAGGAGCGGGATAAGAAAAGGGCAGACATGGCCATCCGGCATTTCCAAAAGTAGTGCATACTTTATTTAATGCCGGCATTATAAAGGGTGGTGGTAATTCTCCGAGCGAGCGTGGGCATAAATGAGTAGCAAAAGCTATGAAAGATGTTGTGCTCTACCACCTTAAAAATATAGAATAGTGTTCTGAAAATGTATTGGACAACATTATTTTCTTTTGGTCGGTGGTGGGTATTAGCAGTAACTACATTTGCAAGGAATTGAAATAAACGATCAGACTACAATCTTGCTATGATTGCACAGATGTGCTTAAATAGTTTTCAACGGAAACGCAATAAAAAAATATTTGGTTGACTAAACCAGTACCTGGAGAAATATTACAAAATTGAAAAGTTTGTTTGTTATTTGAATGTAATAATCTAAGGAACTAATAGTCTGAATTGAAAAATTACTGTCGGTGAGTTGGATATCACATTTATCCAGTAAGACATTATAACCAATAAAGCAGTGGGAGGTTAGTTTGTAAAGTTTTCTTTCACAAAAAAATCTTATCATCTTGAAATCAAGTTTGTTTCGTACAATATCCGCTTAAAGAAATAATATGATAGAAGTCGCTTTTAAAACTTTTTATATGTGTTGTACTTAAAACGTATTCTGCCTATTCCTAATGTAAAAAATTATTTCTGTGATTGTCTGTTATCTTGCATTGTTAGGGGTATTCACATGGAAAAAGTTTAATTTAAGTTATCAATAATGTAATCGTTCCATTTTAGATTGCCGTATTTTAAGTTTTTATTTACTTGGAAGTTTTTAATTTCATTTAAAAATATAAATACGTATCCAAAATGATAAAACCGGAGGACCACTACCAACTGCTTTCAAATTTAACAATTTCGCCAATGTATATTAGAAGTAAAAAGTATGTTTTTTTCAATAAATCAGATAATTTGTGATACAATTAATGATGAAGTGATATTCCTGTAAAGTCAGCGGTCTGATGATCTTATCCAGTGGACATTTTTTTATTATTTTGTCCATTAGGGGAGATTCCTAATTAACTATTAAATTGCTAAATGTGAAGCGGAATAAATGTGTCGTTATAAGTAAGTTGGTACAAAAATCTGCTATATAAATAAAGAAGTAATGATATATAAGACAAAATAAATATCATGATGAAATGTACGTTAATGTATACAGACCCTTATTTAGAAAAAAAACTAAAAGTGGCAGCATACGAATCACGTCGCCTTGGCGTAGGCAGTCCAGAAAGATTAATACAAAGCCGTGTTAAAGAGGGAGCAAATATTTTTCTGCCACTAAATATAAGTAAGGAATACAAGTATTCTCGCAGAAAATTAAGTGTTTCTGTGCATAGTTGACGTGTTTTCGAAATAACGAATATCTGTTATATAACTGTACGAAGTACAAGTATTCTCAATGGTGATACAGAAAAACGGAAAAATTGTGAAATAAACACATTGAACATAAAATAATAAAAAAGAAAATCAAAAATACCAATTGAATAGAAGTTATTTAAATAATCTGTATATTATCTTTAAAATCATAGAAATTTATTTGTCATCTATTGTAACCGATTTTAAAAAAGAGAAGGTTCTTAATTTTAATGTTTCTATTTTTAGATATGTTTGCTATGATTTATATTTTGAAGGTATAAATCTTGCTTGCGATGCCAGTCAGGATATTATGGGTTATTCATACATAACTTGATACGAATACGCAGAAAACGAAACCGTTGCGGTGTTTGTGCGAATATTTTACGTAATTTACTTTTATAATAATGACGTGGTTTCCTGTTTGCTATAACCTCATAATAAATTCTGGCAAGACGTTATCCTCTTGTAAAATATATCACGGAATTAAATATTGTTTGTGGTAAAGTTTCTTATTCAGTTTTTTTCTGAGAGATTTTATTTGGCATAATGTTACTATGTTCTACAGTATGCTCGTTTGTATGTATCTTTTTTATGTGTCACCCCGATTTGTTTATCAAATATGAAATGATTTAAAAAAAATCACAAAATTTTGGTATCCATAAAATATCGTGGTGTTTTTATTTTGAATCATAAAATTTGTTAAAATATGTCACAAAAGTTCACTTTTAGAGCGTTTTTTTAATAGAGAGAGAGAGAGGTAAACGAGCAAGCGGCTCACCTGATGGTAAGTGGTCACCGCCGCCCATTGACTCCCGCAACACCAAAAGAGTTGCAAGTCCGTTGCCGGCCTTAAACTGAGGATTAGAGTCTCTTATTGAAGTTTCCTAAGTCGCATTGGTCGGGATATACCGACAGTTGATACCGAAAAAGTGTCGTTCGTGGCAGAAAATGACGACCAAATCGCACAGTAGTGAACTGCCAACCATCAAGGTGGTAGCAATACTTGGTGGTATGTCTCGTTGTACGATGTATAAACTCAGCTGCAGGTATTATTCCGAACAATTCCTTAGAACACTCCCCGTGGTATATGCGATAAAAAATGCTTACAGAAGCAACATCTATACGCAAGGCCAGAGAATCAAGCTAGTTGGAAAGAACTAAGTCATCGACGATTCTAGTTGCGCGACGTTGGATGTGGTCAAATTCAAAATGCTGGTATAGAGGTGCCCCAGCCCAGAGATGAGAACAGTATTCCATTTGTTGCAGGTGGAAGTTGCGGTATGTGGTTCTATATGCGGTGAATCGACCGTAAGTACTGCCTCGCTTGAAATCGGATTCACAATTTTCAGTATTAATAATACTTAATTGAGATCATGTATTCTAATTCATTTAACTTTTTAGCATAGTAATGTATTTAAAACTTATTGCGACCGTTAGAGAATCACATGTCATTTAAAATACAATTATCACTATGATAAGAAATGTTATCTACCATAATTATAATAAAAAGACAACTCTGTGAAAAGTTTTCCAAGAAAAATTACAACAGTTTCAGTGAGTAAACAATAAATAACAACCGATGGTCAAGATTAAAAGGCTGTTTTCGTAAGCAATGAAATATTTATTTTAAGCGCATTGCGATTACAGATTTTATTCATCAGATTTAGGATGTTAAGAAAGGCTTCTTACTTGATTTCAGGAAAGGCGTTGTTGATTACATAAACGTTCACTGTAATGCTAAACGATAGCTTTTGCTGTAAAATCCGCTAAATTAGCAATGACATTATACTACGTATTATCAACCGACTCCACTTTGCTGTTCGCACAAATAACATGATTATCATCAACAGTACGTATATATTTAGTAAAAGTGGTAAAAAATTGCAAAACATTAAAGTTTATATTTAATAACAATTAAATCGAACGGCTTTCCTTAATGTTGTATTGTTTGCATTCTGAATTGTATCTATGACTTCTAACGTTAAGAAATAATTTTTTTAAGATGAATATTCTTCATACGTTAGTTGTACAAGGTGGTTAATATTCGTTTATCACGATTTTGAGGTGTTGCTGATTCTCGGCAACGGCTTTGCGTTGTTGTTCCTTGGTTTGCATTGCGAGCTGATCAGCCGATTGCCTGAAGAGAAAGATGGTTCCTGCTTTAGATGGGCATTTAAAAAGTCGATTCCGGTTGTGATAAACACCTTTGACAGTCGTTAAGGATTGTCAGTCACATTAAATATCCTTACAACTATTCCAACGTCCCAATACAGTTTATCCCTTTTGGTTGCGGAGGTCATATGCCAATCGCTCTGTGAAAAAATCTGATATTCAGGTTATATCAGGTTGGATTAGAAGCCGATTCATCTTGATCGATCGATTAGTTTGGAAACAAGTCTAGGAGAAAGATTTTGCTCTAAATACTTTTGAATGTAAGGCAAATATTCACGCCCATTTTGTGTTAAGCTATGTATTTAAATATTAAATAATGATTATCGCGGGATTAAATCCAACCAAGCGTAATGGTGTCTATTACAAAAAATCTTTGGACTAAAAACATATCTGACCTATCATATCCCTGGTTGCTGCCACCTGGTGTACATTAGATTATGGTGTTCTTTCTGTTTAATGTTCAACCGTCATCGTTTGTTTATATTTGGTTATCCAGGACCCATCCCAACAGGTCATAGTAGTAAATATCCGCCGTTACATGCAGCTGGGTATATACCCGATAACAATCTGACGAAAATCAGCTAAGAATATCTCAGGATAATAGAAAGCAACAGAATATTTGATGGTTTCTTTTCTTTAAAAAAAGCGCTGCATACACTTTAAACTCCATTAGTTTGTAACGCAATGTAACTGTAATGAATTTCCTATAAACAAACACCTAGATCCAACAAAATTATCTGTAGGCCATACAGATAATTGTTCCGAGTGAGAATCGAACGCACAATCCGCGACTCTGAAGCCAAGGACTTAGCAACTGCACTATAAGCGTTCATCTCTATATTCGTTTCTTTATATAAGTGTATGCTACTCTCCTGGCAATTGGTGATAAAATTTAAACCATATTTCCATAGAGTAAACGATAACGAAGGACCTGGTAGTGACCAATCGATTATTGACTGTTTACTTCCTCTACAACCGTCACGAAGTTGGAAGATTTTAAGCTTTTTACTATATTTCAGATTTCAAAATAGTTGTTAAATACAGTTTCGATATACTCTACAAGAAAAATCAAGTTGAAGATGTCAATGGAATGATACAACCGTGAATTCTTTGTGGAATTCTCATATAGTAAACACAGTTCCACTTTTCCTCTTATATTTGGAGCCAGAGGTGTCTTGAATCAGTAATTATCGCTCTTACAGAATCAAGACAAATGACTTGGGGGCGCCGGGAGTCAATTCAAAACTTTTAGATAAGCTACGACCTGATTAGGAGTTAACTACTACTTGTGAAATAGATTATTTCGCCTTAACTTCTGTCCTTTTCGCGCCTTAAACGCCCTAATTGAATTGTTTATTTAGAAACTGCTAGTATTTCTACGTTATAATATTTGTCAAGGATATTTCTATACCATATATTCGATAGTTTAAAGGTGTAGGTTTCTTTGATACCACGGTCATCTTGAGGTGCGATTTTATTTATAACTATCAGTTTCTAATATCGTGGGGACACATGAGTTAATTGAAATAAAAGAATGAAAGTTAAGCATACAATGATAAGAGTCAAGATTTGGATAAATGAAATCATACTCCTAACAAAATAAATTAAGAGTCGCTTTCACAAATACTATTTGAAATTAAATTTTTCCTTAAATCTTGTCAAAACTTGATACCGAATTGCGAATTATCAAGCGTTAAGATATATGATTCATAACCATTAATCATTAATTGTAATATGTAAGTTCTTAAACTTACATATTACAATTTTAAGTGACGTACGAATAGGAGGCTATTCGACATGTATATTCTTCATTTAGTTTTAGTTACTGCGTATTTTGCTAAGGTCTCAAGCTATTGGGGACCATTTCAGGCAGTTTTGTACTCGAATTTGATAACATTCCAATAAATTAAAACTCACTTTTGCAAAACATGCAATTTCATTATCTTAACTTATAAGCATAAAATTTATATTTAGGCTACGATTGAATCTTTGGTGATGGTAAATCGAAAAAGCTACTGGCGCAAATAGACAAAAGTGGGTTCCAGTCCAACAAAATTCACTTTATCGGCAACAGTTTTGATGCATAGATGCTAGGGTATGCCGGCAAGGCTTAAACAGATATCATTTCCGAAAAAATTGGAGAATCACCAGTATTGATCCCGCTGGCCCTTGGTTCATACTGCATCTAATGTATCTATATTCAGATCAGGTAAGACGTAGCTAAATACGTCGAAGTCTACCGTTCACTTTAAAGAGTTGAGAAAAAATAGCATACTGAGCGATACGGATTTTTTTATTAATAACAGGAAGAAACATCTGGAATTATATTTATTTAAAAGTAAATTATTTAGAACCACATCGTAAGTATATGCTTTGAAATAAATTCAATCATATTTTATTTGTTTTAGAGCATATACTTACGAGGTGGTTCTATATAATTGTCATGGAAATTAATCCAACAGTTTTTGTTTTAATTCCTGAGGCATTAAAAGTCGTTTTTGCTTTTTTCTTTATTAGAACCAAGCAATAACTTATTTCCAATATACATGGATATAAACGTTATCTATGCGAATATCTGTTTCTGTTCAGGATTCCTACATTATTAAATTTCTATGACAAATAAACGTCTAAAATACATATTCTAATACATTTTCACAACATATAACACAAAAATTATTTTATCACACAAATTGTTAACATAATATACAACTGGCGTACCACGATCCAATATCGCATTATATTATTAGCTGACGAAAATTTAGTAATAACATAGAATGTGTTATTTAGCCACCATAACCTACAAAACGTCACGTATTTATGTTGTATAGAAATATTTCCTGGCGTTTGATATTATACCGCACATTGGGAACGATTTCAGCAAAATGGATCGTAAATGTAATGGAACGTTTGCATGTTGGAATCTGTATTTACTTTTAAACTTAAACTCATTAGTAACCAAAATCCATATTGTTTTTGGTTGAGGTTGAGGGAGGTGCTTGTTAAAGTTACGAAATAATCGTAACTTGAACAAGCTGTTTTAATTGACTAAAAATAAGAGGAGGGTTATAAGTTCCACTGTTTGTGTCTCTATTTTTTCGAAAAATGTAAAACAATTTAAAAAAATATTTTTTCATTGAAAAGATATTTTAAAAATGTTATAATAATGAGCGGTATATTAGTTCTATTTCTAGTTTTGAATCAAAAAATATATTTAGAATACGCCATAAAAAGTAATTTTTTAGGTGTCAGAAGCCGGTTTAAGCTTTTAAAAATAAAACAACAATGTATTCTACATACTAAAGCTACACATTTAATACAAGCTAAGCCAATAACTTTGTCAGGAAAAACTAACGTCATGTTACTTTTGTGTCGTCTAGGCTTATTTAAGCCTTTTACTTTTTACGGAAACGTGCATATGCTCACAGCCAAACAAAAGTCCTAATAATCAGTGAAATATATGTATGTTAAATACATATGTTACCTTTTAACTTTGAAGAATAAAATATTTATTTTTCTTGAGCACAAGACTCCACCAACAAGTCTAAACTACATTTGCATTTAATTTTGTATAACATAAAACAAGTATATCAACAAGTATTATCTCTGTACGGAAAAATATTTTAAGTGAAGAAGTTAAATACAATAACCGAAAAAAATAAATGTCAATTGGGTACACAAAAAATCCAAAATAAATAAATATCAGGGATTCCAAATTTCTATTCATTAATGATTCTAAAATTATTAATTCTACTGAAAAGTTTTCCTCTCAACAATTAGTCTCTAAGTTTTTTATCTTCAGTGCAAACAGAAGATGTTGATTCTCAATAAAATCTCAATATATTGTTGTTCCTTCAAAATATAATTTTATTTAAATGAGAACTCATAAATAATATGTGAAATATAAAAGTTAATAACGTTTTAATGCTGAGTAAATTGACGACAAAAATTCAATTTTAACAACAACCTGTGTAATAGCTGTTTGGCGTTACCGCAGAGCAGTTCGAAGTTAAGGTTATTTATTAACAGCACAGAGCCTTTTCATTTAGACTAAATTAATTTTTTTACACGTTTATTTCTCTTAATACTGGAAAGAAGTACCTGGACTTTAATTTAAACTCCTGGTTAAAATAAGTTGAAATTTTGGTATACATCCGAAAGCTATCATCTTATCTTTGATGATTCCAAAATTATTACGTAAATGCAGAAATATTCTAAATCCATGTTAAAAATAAATATATAAACGATATTTCTGAAACATATTTCCACAACCAATAATAATCATGTAATTTAATCTATTTATGTACAAAGGTAAAATGTTTTTAAAGCAGGTAGTAATTATTTTTAGCAACATGCCTATTGAAGTTTCAAAATTTGTTGGCGTGCCAAAATCACACTATTTACAATAAAATATTCAAAATTATTATATAACAAAAACCAAATTAATACATAAAGCAAAATTGTCATTTTTTTAGTAGGCCTAGTTGTGGGAATTGAACATTGAAATACTAAAACAAAAAATACGCAAATCGTGCAATTTCTTTTTCAACTGCCTCGTGCAATGCAGGCATGGATACTTTGCAATCACAGTATTTGAAGAAATCGAGTTAATTTGCCAAAATTTTAAATATTAGAAGATTATCTGTAATAAAAATAAACTATTGGTGGTCCGCATAAATTTAAAAGCGTGCGTAAAAAATAAGTAACCTACGGCTTTCGCGCGCACATGCGGCCAAAGGGCCGTAGATTACTTATTATTTTTCTAAAGCATGTTAATGTCTTTTTAATTTCACTTTAAATAAACTGAAGTAAATTAAATATATTATTCTACTGGGAAATATTTTGAAATTTGTATTTGAATAATACTTAGAAGTTAATAGTCGAAAAACAATACCATTAGTGCAAATTTGTGAGCTAATCTTATGGTAATTAATTATTGAACTGCTGATTTCTTCTCATAAGGTTTGTAGCCCGCTATAAGCGGGGCCAATTTTTGAAGAACGCCAAGTCGCATAAATCCGGAAGTATCGCTGTCTACAAATGATTTTATAGTGGTATCATTCGTGATGAAAACTAAGGAGCGAAATCTCACAATGGTGGACTTTGTCGAGGTCCACAACCGATATGGTAGCGATAGCACTTGGTAATTTGTCGCAATACACCGTATAAACATTTAGCAGCGGGTATTAGCCCAAAAAATCCCTTTAGCACTCCATGGTTATTATGATAACAGAAGAAGAAGAAGAAGCAGAGTAATGCAACATCTTTTTGTTGCGCTACGAAATCACGCTGATCAGAAAGAACAGGGCCATGGACTTTTTCGGTAAGAATGGAGTTGTTGACGATTCCAATAGCTTGCTGCTGGATGCGGTCGAATTAATGGAGTTCGTAGAGAGATGCCCAAACTTTGACGTTGTAAACCTGCATGCGGTGGATTACTGCACTGTTCTGTTGAGAACGCCAAGGTTTTTCAAACTTGGTTATACCTCCCAGTTTACTGCGGTATTTTGTATGTATTATACTGACGGCATTTCTATAGAGGCAACCAGGAAAAGTTTTCAAATTGAAGAGACACAACAAAACGGTTTCTTTTTAGCGGGCAATCCGCAAACTTCAGATCTTCTACGGATTTTAAACTAAAATCTGTGGACCCCAAAATTTGCCTTAGCAAAATTACAATTTCAGAAATATATATGTTCCAGACTAGTGCTGTCCAGATTACCACTTAACTCCAATAAACCATTTATATTGAGTTCCTTTTTCTACGATCATTTTTTTTTTGTTGATAATTACTATCATTTGGTATATCATTATTTTATTTACAATGAAGATATCAAGCATTTGATACACGGAACTCGCATAGGTAATTGTTTAAAATAGGTTTTTCACAAGTTAACAGTGGTTGTTCAACTACGGGGAAACTGAAATCATTCATAAATAATAAAAAATACACACACACATACACCTACAGGAATAGATATACGCGCACTCACATTCATGTGGCCTATTTATTTATATTATTTTTATTAGTAGATGTATACACTATAAATTATTTATGCTTCTAATTTTTATTCTCATTACCTACTATTATAAATGTCTAAATACTCACAAACTTTAATTTCTGAGTATTAAGTGGAGTACTCCATGTTTTTGGTTATTGATTTTTAGTTTGATTGAAGTTATTTTCCACCGTCTTCTTACTTATATTTCATTCTTAAAATAAACCATGAAGATTTACTTTGAGTCGAGTGGAGTGTCGTTTATTGTTTCCTTCCCGTTCTTTATTCTATTAGGCAGAAAAAGAAGTAAAATTAAGGAACTGAATGAAAATGCTGCTTATTACACTTCATTCTTGTCTACAATAAAGTCTCTTTCCCTGTTCTTCGGATATTACATAAATGACAAAATAAAAAAAAATGCGGTTCACGATAATGATCCCCTTGCATTTAATTGTATAAAGGTTCAAATTTACCTGCTGTAGATAACTGTGAAGGATGATGGTGAGAGTCCCCATTTAAATACGGTTTATATGGGTTGCTTTCCTATATACAGTGTGGCTCTATGTGTTGGTGGCATTGTGGCTTATTAAACATCTAGAAAAGCTAAGGAGTTACAAGCTTATACATTTCATAGTAAACATAATTTTTGGATGTACGGAATTAAGGTGGTCTAAAATAAAAATGCATTTATTGTGTCCAATGGTAAGACTGTGAATGTGTTATCTACATACCGCTTTTAAAACCTAGGATGTATAGGAGCTGTACTGAGGGTCTTATCTTCAAAGTTCTCTATAAATATGTCGGTTACAATGCATGATACTGGGCCCATAATTACACCGTCCACATTCATGTAGAATCTTCACTCCATAAGATCCATCCTAAAATATAGCCAGATGTAAGGCAATGTTATATGATGGGCACAGAAATAGTAAAATTAGTACACACTTCCCTTTGCCAATTTATTTTTAATTACTATATCTCAACCTGGAGTGGAGCAGCTAAAACTTTATAAACCTCACCTTTATCCCACTCAGGAACTATATAATTAATATAGGTTATTATCGGTCAGGTGGTTGTTTATTATGGCTACAATACTGAAACAACATTCAGTGTCATTTTAATATTCTGTCTAGTAAGCATCGTAACTGTGTTGTAGATTTCGTTACATTTAAGACTTATTATAGCCGTCGCTTCTTTTCGTTTCTTGGTTTATGTCTCTATAACAAAATAAATTAGAAGTTATCAATTTACACTTTAAATTATTTTCAAGCTAAACAAGTTCTAGAGGAATGGCTTCTTACACTTTCCTATAACACGCGCACACATATAAATGTAGTTTATGTTATAAGGTATTTTTAAAATTTTTTGTTACATTATTTTGTTTTTAATTTATTAATACTTTGTCATATTTTGTAGGTGATAAGTCAATTTGTATTAATTATTTCTTTTTAGGGATTGAGACCTGGTGTCCTGTGACTTACGGGTTTTTCAATACCTACTTCAGGCACCACCGATCAAAAACTATTTAATATATTATAATTGTAATGTGTTTTAAGCTGTTATTTTTTACTTCTTACTGTATATTAAGTTATATTGAGAAATAAAAATATTTTTATTTTATTTTGGAGAATGAAAAAACTTTTCTCTTCTGGCTGGGACGTCTAAACATATAAATTATAATATTATAATATACACAATTAAATAAATATACAAATACACACACACACACACATGTGTGTGTGTGTGTGTGTGTGTGTGTGTACATACAATATGAATAACCATTACATGAATAGGTATAGCCCAGCCAGGCGTTAGTCCTCGGCAGGGGAGACTGGACGGCCGAGGCTTAGGGCGCAAGAGAGAGAAACTGGCGGACGACTTGGGTGCATTCCTGCATTTGAGCCATAAGCTGACCATCGCGGAGTCCCATGTTGTGAGAGGCTGACTGGGATTAACCCGTTCGCAGATAACACAAAAAATACAGGGATAATTTCGGGCGACATTCGACCCCACATGTCGATCACGGAGCCAGGTCCAGATATTTCCGATTCTTTACTGTTTCAGCTTTCACGAAGTTCTCGTTAAATGGGATCATTATGTC
>JAOCPS010457770.1:0-11835 GCA_025505425.1 Graphium colonna
GGAACTATGTGGGAAGAACCAAAAATCTGCCGGAAGTCACTATTCCACGCGAACGAAGTCGCGGGCAAAAGCTAGTTATATAATAAAAATAAGTATATCTATAAAAAGTAGTATTCAAAATTTAATTGTAAAGTATATTATATATATTTTAATTTTGCATCGCAAATGTTTCGCGACAAATTGTCGTTTTAATTAATTAGGATGATTAATTACTTTAATCAATGTTGAATTAAAATTTTTTGTCCGATTATTAACTTTACGTTCCCTTTTTAAATTCGGAATCGCAGGCAAAATCATTTTATTATTTTTAAAATGGATTTTATTATTCTCTAGTGTGCGGGGTGTAACTATTAATCTGAGGGTATATATAACTATACCTAGTATTTCATAAAATATACTTTAAGTCCGTGTGAACTGAAAACAGTCATGAGCCTCAGTGTCTATATTTCTTGTGCATAAAAATATGCTATTATTTGAAAACTTACAAACTGAAAGAAGACAATTTTTACACAATTTTTTAAAAACTTGTATTTTAATACTGTACAATAGACTGTGAAGTGTGAACGACCCTTAACGCTTGCGAGTAGCGTCTTAGGTTACGAACCAACAATTTCCTTCAAGGTGACGCCGCGTATCATTTTCATTGGAGGAGCTCACTATAGTGCGTTTCATTTCTTTATTTAAAGATGTTGAATTTATTCGAAGCTATTGAATTTTTTTAACTCAAAAGGTCCGAAGATACAAACAAAGTAATACTTGATATTTTGGACAGCCGACATCTCAAGTATTACTTCAAAAGGATATTAAATATAAAACAACATATTCAAATTCCAATTTACACGTATTTATAGGCGCTTGCGCGCTTTTATGAAAGGCCAGGTTATATAAAGAATCGTTCATTAGAAGCTACCACCAGCTCGGACACACATATGATAAATATTTTTTGGATTTAATTATCTTTTAGAAAAGTAACGCACATACGCGAAATTAGATGTTATAGTAGGACATTTATGTCACTACACTGAAAAAGGAAATTGGTCGGAATTTACCTATTGGGATTCATCTATATCTATACGTTCGCTTCTGTTAGTTGTTATCGCGCTGGACATTCTGTTAAAACTATATGCTTTACATACGAAATTTATTCTTATTTCTTTTAAGCTTTTATTAAATTAAAATACACACTGAATATAGTCAAAAAAGTAGGTAAGTCATAATAGTTGATTTTGAAGGCGTAACCTGTTATAACAGCTGCTGTATGTCAGCTTTCGTCCAATAAACAAGTCACGTTCACATCGGCAGTTTTAATAAAAAAAACCTATAAATTTCTATCTGACTGACGACCGATACGAGCTCCAATTTCGCTCCATCAACTGAAACACTTAACGAGGCAATATCGCATCGCTTCGTTATCGCTTCGATATCGCCCGTAGCGAATACCATTGGGGCATGGTCTGACATTGAAGCGTTTTAGTAAACAATAGAATGGTGAAACACCTTGATGAGTTTTTTTTAAGTGAAATTTCTTTAGCGCGGTGAGTAAGTACAAGTAGTACAATTTCAAGGTCACGTCACGCGTTAGAGTAAGAGAGACCGACAACAAAACTTATTACTTCACTATATACTATTATCTAATTGTGCCGTTCTTGAAAACCGTGCACATACGCTATATTTAATTTAGATTAAAACTGTTACAGGAGTTTCACAGTAACAAGCGACCTCAAAAAAGAATATTTTTATAGCGTTAACTTTGAGACTTCAAATCAAAAAGATGGAGGTTCTATATCGGCTTATAAATTTTTTTTTGTATGTCCGATTGTCCTCTTAGGTTTTGATTAAACTGCAGGGATCGACTATAATTAGGTTAATTAAGTCCAATCCTAAATATAAAAAATTGTATACAATTCAAATCTTGGGCAAAATATTTATTTTTATTTGCAAAATTGAAATGAAAATGAATATCTCAGGACTATAAATCAGTAAAAATGTAAAATATCTTTCGGCTTATAAACAACTGTTATGTAAAATAAATTGATAGAATTTATTCATTATAAACGATTTACTTATTAATAAGTAGTGGATTTCAAAAATATAAGAAATCTCTCAGTAAAATTGCTTAAAATTTTTCAACGCTACAATACTCGCTTAGCATGTCTGAGAGGCACAAACAACCCTTGCAAGACTTAGTATTGGTATTCAAAGCTCTTTGTTCAACCTTTTGAAAAGTTCGAAGATGTCGAATCGAATAGAACCCGAGAAGAACTGGAAAAGTTGCCAGACAAGTTTTTTTTACACAAATCTAAATATTTATGAGTTGGTAAAAGTTGAGACTGACGAAAAGACTACTGTCTACAGGTAGCTAATAAAGTTTGTATTAAGATACAGTGCAGTAGAGTAGCAGTCTATTTTTTTAATTATCCTACTGCTAAACTAAGGCCTCCTCTAGAACGAGGATATAGGGCATAGTCCACCACGCGGCTCCAGTGCGGTATGGTGAACTTCACATATCTTAGAAATATTATTTCTTCGATATGCAGATTTCCTTCGCGGAAGAGCAAGTGATAATTCAGCACTTAAAGTTGTAAGATATAGTAGTAACCAAAATTTAGAAGTCCATAATATTTTTCTTACTTTATTATAAAATTATCTGACGGTTCATGTAATGATGGTTGCCCACGGACAGCAACAAAATCCAAATACATAAGGCTCTTAGCAGCGACAATTTATTCTAAACACGCTATATATAACATTAGGCTATTTTTATAACGTCTTGCTTTATTATTTTTAACGCCAGAATATATCAGTACTATATAATCATTTCGCCGCGTGGCGCGTATAATTTATTTAGTATATTGTGAAAATTTGACATGTAAAAAGTTTAATAAAACAATTCAACAAAAATTACACTTTGCTAACAAAATAACAGACGTTATTTATTAGTCTATTTTTTCAAAAACTGATCATTTTATTAGCGATAATATTTTGCATTATTTTAAATGATATTCGTATTTTGACTTTTAACTTTTACAAGCGTGTAATATTAATTGCTTTACAAGTAACATTTTATTTTCTCTTTGGAGATATTCAATCGCTAAATTGTTAATGTTGTAGAAAATGGCACAATAAAAATTTATCACCGCCGAGGCATTAGTCCACGTAAGCAAATGGCTGCAATATATTTTTTAGTGCAGTCTCGCTCACGACTACGGCACGAAGATAGTTTTCTTCACTTTCTTTTTAGTTTTGTTTAGTTTTCCATTAGTATTTTCTCGTGTACCGTGACCGATGAACTGTTAGAGCTATTCCTTGATATACTGGAAAAGCATGTTTTTCGTAGATGCTTTTATGCATTATTATAAGGCACCTATATTTTCTTTTCAATAAAATATATACTAACTGTGCCTTGTATTTTACCCGTATTTGCTCATTTTCTCTCAAAAACAAGGTCTCTTCTTATATATTTATAATAAATTAAAATATCTTTTTAATTAATTTTACAAAAAATTAAAAAACCAGACGTCTAATGTCAAAGATTAGCGCTTTAGAAGAAAAAGAAGGCCATTAAATATTAAGCTTGGAGAATTAAATTATCATGTCCGTCCCCTTGTAATATATTGTAACAGTCAAAAATACATAAATATTTGTACAAGTTACGTAATCTTTGCGGAAGGCGTTAGCGTGTTTCGAGGTTCAAACTATAAAGATTATTCGTCATTAAAACAGCAAACAAACAGCACATAATATAGCATTCAAAAACGAACAGCATGCAAATACGGTAACTTTTAAACCGTTGACAGTTTAATTATCGCTCTCACAATAAAAGTACTGATGAATCATAGTTTATCCAACTCCAACAGTTTGTGTATACACTCGAAAATGGTAAGACTTTGCAACTAAAATAACATAAATCTTATAATTTTGTGGTATCATTTTTATGTAGTATTTTTGCTTTAAAATACGATGCTCAACTATTAGTAATAACAAAGACAACGACTTTCTATAATCTAACTCCTGAGCTAAAGTTGTAGGTTAACATAATTTTTAAACAAATTTAGGTGTAAATATTTTTTTGTACAAAACAACTACTGACTGCGGTCGCAATTACTTAAATCGGTTCATAATTATCGGAGACATCGAGTGACACAGAAAAAAAAACACTTGACAAATAAACCAACTCCTTTTTGAAGTTGATGAAAACAGAATTTATCACTGTAATATGAATAAACTTTACAAAATAATGTATGTCAACCCTTAGCCCCGATTCCGAGTGAATAAAGACTATACCAAGACATGTATTATTTTGACAGAAAAGTGCAAAAGCGACTTCAAACGTCTTAAAAGTTATTCTGATTTAAACAAGAAACTATTCGACAGATTTTCATCAAAATTATATCGGATCACCTCCTAACTACAACATTTCAAAGAATTTTAAAAATCGGTTTCCAGCATGCCAAGAATCACGTACAAAAACATACAGTCGAACTGAGATCCTCCTCCTTTTGTAAAGTCGGTTAAAAGTAATAACTTATGCCCAAGTTTCGTGGTCTTGGCATCTTCATGAACTTCTATGAAAACGGCGAAACGCGTCACTTTTTTCGATAATGCCCACCGAAATAGTCAGGACGTCTCCAGGGCTGGTCTATATTTAGTCCTGGCGGTATCCGAGCTTGGCACGCGTCCAACTCTCCCCCGGAGAGATTCCCCATTAAAATATGCTTTATGTACGTCTCGTGTTACGTGTATCGCGAGTACGCTATTGTGAATGGGATTAATGGCATTGGTTTGTGAAAGTTATATGCAGAATCGTAAACAGTGCCGGATAAACCATGCCGGGGCCCTTAGGCTAAACAATTCTCAGGGCCTATTTACACTCCTTAGTTCCAATTCGTCTGTGGATAAAAATCAATGATGTACAAATACTGCATCCGTTGCATTATACACGTCACATAATTAACATTGTTCGTTCCTTTTTTAAATATTTTTTTCACTCGCAGAAACATTTTTTATTTTTTTCTTGGCCTACTCTGCCTAATGGTTAATCCGGCACTGATCGTAAAAACAACAAGTGCAATGTCTTTTTTGAGACCAGACTTATTACATTAACTCCTACAGAAGATATTAGTTATGGTTTCTGTTGCATTTTACATCTTTATGACAGATTGTGTAAACGTCATGTAGATATATATGTTCTTTACATAAAATGCCCTATTCAAAAATCAAATCTATGAAGCGTAATGTCGTAGGAAATTATGGAAATAATTTCTATATAATTTTGATTTTGATGCATGAGAGTTTTTGCATTGTCTTTTAAAAAGACAATCGCTTATCATTATTACATTAGATACATACATTACATTAACCTGATTTACACAAAACCCACTTCAGTTTTAATATTTAAAAAAATAATCCGGATTTATTCACATACGAAGAATTCATTTATGAAGGTGTTTTAAAAATGAGGTTAAATTGAAAAATCAATATGCAAACGAGAACTCTTCACCTCGCTTGTTAATAACGGTTTTATCTGTGTAAACAATATATTACTAAAATTTATAGCAACCAATTCTGAATCAAAATTCTACTTGTTTCTTTAAATTGAGATAGAACTTTGTTTTCATCCGAGTCCTGAATATAATGATATTTCACGATTTTTTTGTAAACTACAGTCGCGCAGCTATACCAACTTTGCCTTCTATTTTAGCTCGGTACAATAACTTTTTCGAACCGGTCATTGGCCGTTCATCGTAATAAAAAAAATGACAAGTACATTTTTTATACACAAAAGTTGGCAAGCGAGCAGACGGTTCACCTGATATTAAGAGATAACATCGCCCATACGTCATAACATCCGGAGAGTTGTGTTACTGATGCGTTCCCAGTATAGTCGGGAATGAGTTATTTAGGCCTGTCATGTGATGTCAGAGAAAACAAAAAAGTACGGATTTTAAAATAGTTTTTAACTCATAGTGTCTACTTGTACTATGTAGAGCTTCGTCATGGCAACGAGCGCGTGGATACTCTCTCTCAGTCGATACTAAGTTTCCACAGGCTCAATTCAAAGTAGTATTTTTTTTTGATATAGATCGTAATACTTTACACTTTTGCTGCACTCATCGGCGCCTATTGGACAGGGGAGATATCACCTCACTGTCTATCCTCTTTCACTATTTTTCAACTGTATCATTATAACGATTACTTTAAGGATAATACATTTAATCATTTTAAAATTGAATAAAGATCTTTGACTCCGATTCCCTTTCCCAGCCCACATATCCTAGTGCCTTGCCTCCATAGTCTAAAGGAACGGGCACTTATTTTACAAACCAGAGGGCGTTGGTTCGATCCCGCGAGGGGACAACAACTTTGTGTTGTTGTTTCTCGGTTGAGTTAGGGCATTGCGGGCTGATCACCCGATTGCCTGAAAAGAAAGATGATCCATGCGTCGGATGGGCGTGTAAAAAATCGGTTCTGCGCATGATCTCTCTCCGGTCAAGAACACCTTTGACAGTCGTTAAGGGATATAAGTGCCTTCAAGTATGCCGACAACTAATCCATCCATCGAATACAGTCTGTCCCTTCCTTTGGGTTACAGAGATCAGATGCCAGGCGCTCTATATAAAAGCTCTGATAATATTAGGTTGAATTAGAAGTAGACACCAAGTAATTTGGGGAATAAGGCTAAGGGGAAGATTCCCTTTTACATATTTATGCCTATCCCTGTCTACCCAATGACTTATGCTAGGGGGTGAGCAACCATTTTTAGCAACGGGCCTATCCAAATTTTGAATAGATATTATAAACATCACATAATAAAAACTCAAATATTACTAAAATAGTTAATTTTAGTAATAATATTACTAAAATTAACAGTTTGTAAGTTGGACTGTTTGTGGAAGGGAACGAAATAATCCAATGTTTGTTTCGTTTAAAATACTGAACCGAAAAATTTGCGAATCATGCAATTGTCCTTTCTAATACATCGTGCAACATGCATGCGTATAACATGTTTAATGAAGTCGGATAACTTTTTTTGAAACTTAATGTATTTGCGGCAGAATATGTGAAATATTACTATGGTGCGCCGCATAAAACAATCAAGCAGGCCACATGCGGCCTTACCCGGTGCGGTTACTAACCCCTGACTTATGCTATCCAAATACGGCACCACGCTAGCAAATTTTCGGGTTTTATGGATGTTTCATCATATCTCTCTACAGATCCACAGATCCAATTATAAAGGTACACACCAAGTCACGGGCTGAAGCTAGTTAAAAATGTGTTTCCGTAAAGGACACATTAGCAGCGACCTTAATATCGATTAATAAACAAAAATGCCATTGCCATAAAATCCAATGCCGTACGAGTAACGCACGGCCAACCGCGAAAGTGTACGGCCTTATCATTTATTAGTGTTAATTTGCAAATGTTCATTGCCGATGTCTATAAAACGGCGTACAAAACGTCAAAAAGAATATTTTAAATGGAAAAAAATTAAAATTAAAACAAAATCATTCTATATCCAACCCCCTTATTACCCGTTCATTTTTAGTTCATTGAGGTCAAGTCTCTGAATATTTTTTTCATCGGGGAGCTAGTAACAAAAGTTGAAGCGTGAATTCGTACTAAGCATAATAAAGCACTTAACTGCCATGAAATTTTGCCTAAGATTGATGACACATAGAGTTAATAACAATGGAGCGCATATAGCGAACTCATTTTTCACTTGTTTTATATCACGATAACATAGTTAAGTTATTCCATCCTTCATACCATCTTATTCATTGTAATAAATACTATGGGATAGAATTCAATGAATTTTAGAATAGTAACACCCTGGAGAAAAATTAAGACATTTTTGGCTGATCTTCTTGTACATAATGGTGTTCATTGACCAGACATCCCGGACGCCTTCCTGAGATTTGGGGGAATAAATTTTGCGTATAAGCCGCAGTTGTTCATTCATTTAAGGTCACGTTTTAAATAACTCGAGCACAATTCACTACGTCCATATGGACGTCTCGTCAGTGATCACCATAACCCTGCCTAGAGATATATTTTCAAGTACACCTTGTTTTACCAATCTACACTATAACTCTATCCAAAATATACAACCTACACACTATGCGTATTACATAGGACGTTGCGTAAGGCATTTGGGTGGAAACAAAGCGCTCATAGTGATCCATCACGATGACAAACAAGGCTAAACTATCACGATAGGCGTCCCGAACTGGGCCACCCGAATTTCCATAAAACACTTTCGATCTGCACACACGAGTGGAAAGAAAGGTCAGAGCATTATTGGTTGTTTGGTGACGTAGATTATGCCATTTTTGGTCCTAAATTATATCAATGCAAAAGATGTTTGTCTAGAACATCATATGTACTGACGTCTAACATTTGTGTATTTAATAAGTACATAGTCTTATGATTACGCAGAGGTAAAAGTGTCATTCATATTATTTCCGGGTGTCAGCCATTGGTCAGTTCCTTTTCATCAATATAAATTTTGATTCTGGGAAAATTATTGAAAATATTCTGTAAAGGCTTCTAGTAGCTCCTGGAATACTGTCTATCAATAATTATTCGACTAGCTTCTATCCACGACTTCCCTCGTGGTTCTTTACTTCATATTTAAAATTATTTATATCGATAAGCCAGTTTTAATGGTAGACGCCTTCTTTTTTAACCCTTGGAGACAGTTTTTTCCATTAAAAAAAGTATCCTACATTTTTTTTCTGTACATAATGTATATGACGGCATATATGCAAAATTTCATCATGATCGGCCGAGTAGATGACGTGAAAGCATAACAAACAAACTTTTTGACATTCATCGTATTATTTTTTTTTAGATAATGAAAAAAAATATATGACAGTTGAAGACTTATAGTTCCATGTTGTCATATAAGCGGCAAAAAAATAGAAATCCCGGATTTAAGCGTTCGTTTCGCACATGACCTCGTCTGAGTCTACACGTCACATAGTGTGCGTAAAGTGTCAAATAACACGCCGACGTCCTCGCTGACACTTGCTTTATGAGACGTTATTAATATGAAAAACTGACACCGTCGACTTGGAGCCTCTAAATGTCATAGACGCTTTGCATATCATTTATAAATAAAAATTAAAAACGGCCGCCCGTTGCCGTTGTCGATTGAACAAGTATTAAAAAATATGCTTCTTATGAACGTAGACAAGACCTAACAGACTTTATGGTGTATTAATTACTAAATAAAATATTTTAAGGTTTTTGTTTCATTTCTTTACAAAGAAACGGGACCTACATAATAGGCAGGCATGGAGGAATAGAATATACTATTAACTTAGTCCAAGTTATAGAAAAGTAAGAGTAGTATAAAAAGTAATTTATGTCATAAGAAACATTAATTCGACGGGTGTACATGATAGGACAATAAAAACAAATTATAAATAAATAATTAAAAATATATCACCATTGTTAGACATTGCGTAACATACATACAAAATGTAAAGACAATCAATAATCACTTGCTTCTTCAACATACTCCTTTGCTTTAAAAAAATAACTCCTGAGAGTTCTGTTATCAAAATGACTCAGAAATAGAGGATATTTTTTATAAAATCCAAAAGAACGGATCGCAATAGCATAGGGGAAGTTTTATGACATAATTCTTAAATGGTTTTATTGGCATCCATGTATGACGAAGGAGCGTGAAGATAAATTCTGACCTACCAACCCCATAGATGTCAAAGGTCAAATTGATTCGCACTTCGTCACCCGAGATGCGGGTTTCGTCTTGCGGGTGGTAAATGTCTCTTTTCGTGGGGGGAAATTCAACGAGTGTTACACTAGCATACGCACGCGACTTCGTTTGCAGGAAAAAATATTTAGGAAGTTCTTTTTTTAATTATTTAAAAAGATATTCTGTCAAATAAAATCTTTATAAGTTCAATACCCTTTAATCAAGAAAACTGACCAAAATATGTTATAAAAGTTCAACTCTAAAGGTGAAGTCAGAGATTGAAGGTTTTTCACAAAAATAATTCCTGTAAAATTTGTTCAAAAAGTGCGCAAGATTTGGTAAAGATTATTAATATATTATGTGACAGATATCCGAATACGTATTCGTGGATATTCGAGGGAAGGAAAAATATCCGTTCCGATCTGTATCAGAATCCGTTATTTTCCTGCGGATCTTTGCGGTTATTTTACCTTGTTAATTTTCAATGCATACTTGAAGTTCTTTATAAAAATAATTAGATAGCAATGGAAACATTAAATTCCGATCAGATTATTATTGTTCAAATAAAAAAAATGGCAACTTTATATTGAAGTAAGGTAATATACAAATAGTACATAACTCTAAGGTACTAAATCTTCCATTATATATAATGCGATAAATTGAGATTTAATATTTTTGGTAGGCTAAAAGTAAGAAAGAGTAAATCCGTATCCGTGAGAAAATCCGTATTCCGCGGATCTTGGCACCAAATATCTATATTCAAATCCGTATCCGCGGATATACACTTATGACGATCCGGCACATCACTAGTATAGTGATGTATGACCCTCTGTCATAAATCATTAATGTGACGATAAACTAGGACCACAACCCCATAGATGTCAAAGATCTGAAAGAAATTGATTTTTGCGAGTGGTAAATGTCTCTTTTCGTGAGAAGTAAGACGAGTCGGTCGCCATCTCATTGAGGCACGCATATACATAGTTCAAAATATACTTTTACATAAGGTTCCGTTCGTTTTAAAGTAGATTAAGTATTTTTAAGTGTTATAGATTAAGAGATCCCTCCTCTATCATTAGTCCCTTAATCTCGACCCATCCAATCCAACAAACCAATTGTATCCAATTTCCCAGGTTGACAACGCACTCGCAACTCTCCGGATATTGCGTGTGTCCATGGGCGACGGGATCACTTACCATCAGGTGAACAGTCTGCTCGTTTGTCTTCCTTTCCATAAAAAAAAAGGTATTGGAAGTTTAATGGATTTTTCAGAGAAATCCCTTCAGTGGTTTGTAATTTTAAATTAAAACAGCTTAACAAACATGTTCTCGACAGGATACTTAAAGGTATTTGAGGTCGCTTTCGGTTGTTCTGTCTTATTTGGAATCGGTTAAAAGGGGAGTTTTCTGTTAAATTAGGCTTATTCGAAGTCGGTCAAAATGGGAGCACAATATTTTCACTTACTGCAAAACTGCCACTATCCAAGGGTACTCTGCAAAACTCGTTGTTTCCTTATTGGACAAGATCCGCGTGGAGTCCATCTGCAGATTCGCCACTCCACATTTCTGCAGTAATATAGTAATAAAAAGTTTTTTTTTAGAAAATCACAACCGACTTGAAGCGCCTTAAAACTGCACTTTCGACACATATCTTCTCCGTTATTTTGATTTAAAAAAAAAACTTTTTATAAAAAAATTGTGGGATCATTGTGCAAGTGTATTCTGTCAGACAAAAAATATTTTTTTAAAATCAGTTTATAAGTTGCGGGGATGTGTGCGATACATTCCTAAATTTTGTTTTTTTTTTTATTTAAAAAGCAAATTAATGGACCGTTTTTTTTTTTTGAAAATTGTATAGGACTATTTATGAAGAATGCTTTACTATATCACAACTTTTGAAGTTGATTCATAAATGACGGAGATACGCGGAAAAATACATAAAATCAATTTTGTGATTTTGATTTAAAATAGAAATTTTAGAGGTGGCACAGCTTTTGCTGCACTTCTACGGCCGTGGTCGTCCGGGGAAGTACCGCCGCCCTTTATAAAGTCGGCATAAAATAAAGTGTGCATGACTTTTGGGGATGCCGGATGGCCATGTCTACCCTTTTC
>JAOCPS010457880.1:0-11835 GCA_025505425.1 Graphium colonna
ATACAATGGATTTGATTGTGAAACAGTTAAATGGTTCAAAAGTTACCTTTCAAACAGATCTCAGCGCGTAGAAATCACAGGCAGAGACAGTATATTATACTTGCCAGCCTGTTCCAAGAGGAGTACCTCAGGGATCACTATTAGGACCTTTGCCTTTTGTTTTATAAAGTGCTGATATATGTCCATGTTTTGTTCGTTGCAAGTATCAGATTTACGCGGATGATACTCAATTTTATTTATTGTTTAACCCAAGAGAAATAACACTCGCAGTGGATATAATAAATGCAGAGTTACAAAATGTGAATATATGGGCAGAAAGCAACTTCTTGAAAATTAATCCACAGAAATCTAAGTTTATATTAATGAGGTCAAAATTACAAATACACAATATCTTGATGTCAAATCTAATTATTAGAATTAAAGGGAGTATACTTGAAAGAGTGGAAATTGTCTGAAATTTGGGACTTGTCACTGATCGCCAGCTCCGCTTTGAGGGTCATATAAGTAATTTGGTTAAGAATTGCTTTTATAAATTGAAAATACTATACCAAATCAGAATTTTTTTAAGTGTTGACGCGAGACAAAAACTAGTCGAAAGTCTAGTCCTATCAAAATTTAATTATTGTGACACAGTATGTGACCCGTGTCTACTGTCAACAAAACAATTAATTCAAAGGGTTCAAAACGCATGTGTACGATACTGTTATGATATACCACGCAGAAATCATATCACCCAATATCTGAACAAATATAACATCTTAAGAATGGAAGCTAGGTGAAAACTTCATCTTGCAAGTCTATTATTTAATATTAACGTAACAAAAAAAACGGATTATCTTTTTAAAGAATTTAATTGGAGAATGGATTATTACAAGCATCCAATTAGATCGTGTACAAAACCCCTTATTACACCTCAATTCAGGTATGCCGCTCCCCGATTTTGGAACGATATACCGCCTCCTATACGATCTCTTAAGTCAAAGAGTACTTTTAAAATTCATGTTCGGAAACTGTTACTAGAGGAACAAAAAAAATGTCTACAAGAATATAAATTAGCGCAAAGTATCAAGTAGACATTTTCTGTAAATGGGAATGGCATACTGGTTAAACACTGTACATACAATATATAATATGTCCATAGATCGTTGAGCCTAGCATCTTATATATTGTGAAAAAAGAAAAAAATGTTTTTTTTTATTTTTACTATTTTGCTATTGTAATTTAATGTCTATCATGTAATCCATTTTAATTTTGTTTTTTTTCCTTTGTAGTTCTGTTCATTCTTAATGTTCCACTGTGATTCATTTCTTTGTCATACTGTAAATGAACATATATATTTATGAAATAGACTTATATACTTGAATCTTAATAAGCAAGCTTGACGTGCCTATAAATTGATGAAAGCGGCACCGAATACCTGCAATAGGTTTCCACTCGTGGCCGTTCTCCCAATTTCTCAATTCCTGGTCAGCACTGAAAATCAGCGTTGTGGTCTTGTACTGCTTGTGCTTGTACTACAACTTATGCTGAGTGTTAACCATTTTGGCATTGTTTGCGGCGTGCTAATGTCGCTCTTAAATATAACAGTTTTTTGTGTCTGATTATGCATAAAATTTCTATAGTTTTTATATGTTCTATTCTTTTGTTATTTTTCACGATGTGTGTGTGTGTGCGCTTGTAAGGCTGTGAAAAATAAATTTATCTTTCATTCTTTCTTTCATATCCGTTCATACCCTGTACATATCATAAAATCACGCATAACTTACAAAAATCTTAGTAAAACAAGGAAATGTTTAAAAGGAAAGGCTATATAACGCCATTTTATATTTCTGAATCAAACTCCATACTTTCAGCTAATTAAGTTATCGTTAGCAATCCTTCTTATCTTGGCCACAATCCAGCGGGAGCTTTGGCATTTAGCCATATACTTTTGCCATACCGATATATACATATGTGTGTGTGTGTGTGTGTGTGTGTGTGTGTGTGTTTATGTAGATGAAAGAAAACAAAATATCAAATTCAGTAACTGTAAATGACGTTAATGTGATTCTTTGCAATTACACAATTTTGCATTGAGCTAAGCAATATTTTTCTTAAGAGAAACTAACTTATAAACAACCCACCACAAAATTTTAATAATTTAAATAAACACAACAGTATTTTTATTAAGAAAATCTTGTATACGAAACATACTTATATTTAACTTAATAAAATAAATAATAAAAAAGTATAAGTACCTCTCCACAGTTTCTACTTTACTTCTACTGCCGTGCTCGCCCGGGGAAATACCACCGCCTCTTATAAAGTCAGCATAAAACAAAGTATGCACGACTTTTGGGGATGTCGGATAACCATATCTATCGTTTCCTTTTTCCACTCCTTTCCCCTACAAATCCTTAGTCCTGACCCTATCCTATGCAATAAACCTATTCTATTCAATTTTCCCGGTTGACAACGCACTTGTGACTCTCAGGATGTTGCATGTGTTTATGGGCAACGGTATCGGTTACCGTCAGCTCCACCGTCACCGTTTGCTTGTTTATCTTCCTTTCAATAAAAAAATCTATCTTCCAAAGTTTAAGTGAAATAAAAAAAAAGAATTTTCCTCACAAAATTATGTTCATAGTTTTTAAATATTTTGATTATATATATACCGATATAGAACGTGTAGAAAATATAAAATATCTTGGTGTGATTATTGACCAAAAGTTGAATTTTAAAGCCCATCTCAACTTGCTTTCTGATCGACTTCGAAAGATGGCAAACATAATGAAATTGCTTCGCTCATCTACTAATACTGAAACATTAAGATCTGTCTATTTCGCACTTTGCTAAACAATAGTGACATATTGTATAGAATGTTGGGGTTGTGCCTCAAAGAGTAACATGATGACTATTGAAAGAGCACAGAGAACTGTTCTGAAAACAATGCTCAAAAAACCCTTGAGACATCCGACCACACTTCTTTACAATGGAAGCATAGTGTGCGTCAATTGTATTTTCTCAAAACAACAATTAATGTGCATCGATCTACAATCAATAGCGAACACCATGATAACTTAAACCAACGGCGTGTATTTAAATTCCCGTTACCAAAAATTTATTCGAGATTCGCCGGACGGTTTTACCCTTATAAAGATATTTTTATTTATAATAAAGTCTTAGGCTATTGTGATATAAAAAAAAATGCTGTCTAAAAGAAGCAAAAACTAAAATATTTTCTTGGCTTACCCTGCTTACTAACTAGTGCACCGAAAACCTACTCACGCATTCACAGTAGACAAAGACACAGATATTATAAACAAAGAAGGTAATTATATAAACAGTACCCATGCCATCAAAATATATATATATATATATATGTGTGTGTGTGTGTGTGTTTATATAAATATCCATCTGAAATTAAAATACAATTAATTTATTTAAACTTAGTGTTTCGACCGAACAAATTGTTTAATCTGATATGGTAATCACAAATGGCAACCACAGGACAGGCTTGCCTAGTGTGGTGCCACTGGATACTACTTTTGTACAATTCTGTGTTTTGACAATAAATGTAGTTTTATTTTTTTAATTTTCGTTTGTTAAAAACCCTCACATATACCCGTCCTAAAATTTATTGGACATGATTTATAAAATAAAACTAGAGAAACATATCGCAGATTTTTAAAATAAATATTTTGTTTTGCAAGTAATAAAGCATATGCAGCATTATCTGATAAAAAGATGTTTCATAAGAACTATTAAACAAAAAAAAATGTTATAAAATACAAAAAATTACCAGAATTAAACAATTCATCAATTTGTAGGTTTGTAAGTATTGATAGTGTTTGTAGTTTTCATATAACTTCTCATAACTATGTAGGAATTGCATTGACTGAAATGTAATCATTAATACCGACAAAAGTCAAACGCTATACTGACATAATACATAAATATAATTGTATTTTTTTAATTATTTAAGAAAGAAACTTCACAAGAAATTCTGCATAATAAATTTTGAATATACAAATAATTTTAATATGGCCTAGTACTCGTTATATGCGTTGCGGTTGACACCCTATGGCAGGACAATAACTTTAGTGTGTTAGTTTCTTTTTGGAGTTAGTGCAATGCCATCACCTGATTGTTAAAACATATAGATAATCCATGAATGATGCGCGAGATGGGCATGTACAGAGTCTGTGCTACGTCTGATCTCTCTCGGGTCATGTTGGATATGCGTCTGGTCGGGCTTTGAGCGCAAAGGAACAAAGAGTGCACCTGTGTTTACGCGTACAATTGTGCACTATAATATCTCGCACGCAATTGACTGATCTCTTATTATTCATTCAGGGGAACATTATTTATTATTATACGTATAAGTTTAAGGCCTGTTACTTAAATAGTTTTAAAACAAAGTAACAACACAGTACCTGTAATACTATGTGTTGTGGATATTACTTCTTATACATCAATAAATTTGACTTGCTTGTCTCACTAACTTACCAAAAACAATTACTACAACGAAAAACGTAAAATATACATAAGAAAATTATCAACATTCTAAATATTTATTTTTGGCATAATTACCAGCATTTACCCCTTAGGAAATAGTTGAAATGCCATTTTATGCTAAAGTAACACATGTGCACAGAAATAAATTTACGTTAGAAATCTTTCGGTAAATAATCCTGGCATCCGACGCTGGAAAGCGTTGATTTAAGTCGTGTATGCCTTGTACAACTCGCTTCCATTAGGGGGTTGACCCTTTTCTGTAAAAGCTATTTCCCCTCATCCCTTAATCTATTAATGCACTCCGACACTCGTAGTTCGCTCCGTTCTACGTTGTACATCACAATTTTCTATGTACGTTATAAAATAATATAGGAAAGTAAAAGCTCGTGTATACACTTGTTTTATTTTTATTAACTTACAATTTCCTTCAGATTGTGTTTACTAATGTAATAATAATTAACAAATATAAGATCATTGCGTGGCTGCAAACATTGCTAAACTTTGTTACGAACAATATAATTTTAAGTAACATTAACCTAGTTCATAGTCACGAGCATTTCATAACTTAACAACAACAATAAAATAATAAAATAGAAAAATTTAAGTAATGCGTAAATATTCAAACTGAGAGGCACATAACTGGACGGGAGATACCGTGTCAAATAAATAAAAAAGTTACTTTTAATTCCTTAACTTCAATGGAAAGGATAATATTTTATTATTTAATTTTTACTCACGTTTTATTTCGCTTTTTTTATTTTATAAAAAAACTATCTGCGTTAAAAGACGAAACAATCACATGGAACATAAAGTTTAATATATAATTATCTTCACAGCAAACAGCAAATTCTTCAGTAAAATCTGATTTCAAAGGCCTTAGATTAAAATATTTATGACAGACTTTGTTCGAGTCCTTTGATTAAAAAAAAAAACTATTGAATTAATTTTTCTGAAACTTATATAGAAACACGTTGTATACTATATCCAAAAAAAATTGAAAATCGTTTAATAACTAACAGAGAAATCCGCTCACATGACAACGTACACAGCGAAACTGATTTTTAACGCCTTAGATGTCAACATTTGTGAAAGATTTTTTTCGCTTATTTTGATTTAAATAAAAATATTAAACAATTTTGTCTAAAAATTATATGGAAACACGTAGTAACTATATCTTAAAAAAAAAAGAATTTTGAAAAGCGGTTCCTAACTTACGGAGAAATCCGCTCACATACATACAAAAGAAAACACATACAATCGATTTAAGAATCTCCTTCTTTTTTTAAATAGTTTGAAAATAACGAGGGATGCTTTTCAATGCCAAAGAAATTCCTTTTAATGTTTTAATTCAATTATCAAAATATATATTAATTTAAATAATGATATAACCCTGGACTAAATGGCATTCCGTTTTTCCTGACGTTAGGTTAAAGCGGTGAAAGGTTAAATGGGCTGATCAACTGATTGCATGAAGGGATGATATATAGTTGCGTAGTTATATAATTGCGAAATGTCGATCGTGCGTTTGATCTGTTTTAATTTCTCTGAGACGTTCGTATCATCATTTGCATCATTTACGCATTGATAATGTAACATGTCGTCAATAAACGATTTTGTTACATTGAAATAAATTCACCCCTACTTATTTAGCTTACACCTTTAAATGTATGTTTCATATGTATATTTACGTGTAAGTGTATATTAGAAGGGTCGACCCTTTTAGGTTGAAGCTGTTTTCTCTGACCATTTTGCAGAATTAATGAGAGTTGCGGAACATTACGGCTGACGTAGCGACTTTTTTCGCGTTGACTCTTGTAACCTCATTTTAGCTTTGACCGCGAATTGAAAAAGTCACGAGTTTTCATTATACTGTTCCTAAATATAAAAATAAATAAAACTAAGTACAGTAAAATATTGTGCATTCTACACTGATATTTCGATTAATTCGAATATTGATCTTCCTGTTATGTTAGATAAGTTTGAGTATAAATGTGTTATGATTTGTCTCAAGAAATCTACCGCTGTTATTGTAAACACGTGTGATGACAAATATACTATAGATTGTCTTGAAGTACATTTATACTTGCACATTTCAAAAAGAATACTGATTAATCACGTACATACGAATATAATGAGAAATATATCTTAGTGACAGATTGGTTGTTAAATTCTTACTCGACTGATTTTCGTATGCGCGCGTATTTAGGTTAATGACATATACATTCAGGTTATATATTACTATATTAACACACATCTTGGATATGTATTTATATATAGAAATAGGAAGGGTGATTAAAACGTCTAGTAACAACTTATTCTTATTATATGTTGATTACATGTGGTTTCCGAAATTGACGGAGTTTTATGTACATGCAATATCGTGTACATACAAATTAAAAACAATTTATTCATATTTTATAATACATATTTTATGACTACAATATTGCCACTATCAACAAATTGATGGATTGATTTCTTTTATTAACGAAAATATTAAATATATATTCCCGGTGTTTAAAGTAAATATATAGGCAATAAAATCTCTTTAGTAGTTTTATTAAGCATTACATTTATAGACTGTATTTTCCCCTAGTAATGTAAACACGAAAAAAAGAGAAAAAATATATAATGTTTTTAACGTTTGTATACAAGCGTTACACTGAAAAGTGTAACGAGAAATATAATATTTCTAGAAATTTCTACGTTATTTTGAGCTCAGCACACCTGTGGCTGCTGAACTAGGCCCCTCTGCGGCTTTGAAAGCTCCGCATGTTCGCTGTAAATGAAATTTGGGTTCACACTTTAAGTATGCATTTTCTCCCTAGATATCAACTTTAGAATATTGCCTACATCGTCAATAGGATATCTCATAAAATTTACTATGCTCATTAAGATATAAAAATATGAATAAAATATTCGTGAACAATTTCCACTTTTTCCGATATTATCTATCGGAATTATATATTTCAAAACAGAAAAAAATTACAAAGTCATTTCCACTGTGTTACTTACTTATACTCTAATTGCTATTAAGATGTTATTGTTATTTATAATCAGAAATAAATCCCTAAATTGTGTTAATTTAAATTAAAAGGCAGTTGCGGTAAAACTAAAGCTTTCTCAACCTACTTCAAAAAAAGAGGCGGTTCTCAATTCGACTGCACTTTTTTTGTAAGTATATATAATTTCTCCGCAATGTAGGACCCGATATTCAAAATAATTTCTTTATTTGAAATAATCTAGATAAGAAGTGATGCCATATAATTTTTACTTAAAATTTATCTATTAATTTATTTCTCAAATCAAAGTGACCCAAAAAATTATCTAATAAATGTGTACTACTATTTTGGTGTTTTCTGTGAAAATAATTATTTGGATAAAGATAAGATGATTGAGTGAAATGTCCCCCCCTATTTTATACTGGTAGGAATGTTCACACAGATGTTATCGATCATGGTACATGAGGTCTTGTAGTATATAATGTGAGAAAAACTTAATTTATAAATGAATGTTTAATTGACGAGTGAAAGTAAGCAATATGTTTTTCATGGTAGGTTTACCGACACATAACAACAGTATTTTAGTTGCAATTTAATTGTTTTGATAAAACATTATAAAATAACTAAAAAATATTATTGGACCAAATGTGTGCATATGAAATAATAATGAAAAAAGTATAGTATTGAAGACTCCGGTGAAATAAAAGTATAAAAATAAAATAAAACTATATGCGGTTAATTGATCGAACAGTAATATTTCTTTTTGAATGAAACAAGTGACTTCATTATACGTCTCTGAGATGTTATTTGTATCTTAGAAAAGCTAATTTTAAATAAGTATCAAATTCAGTATATACGAGCCGTGGTAGATTAACGTCAAGGCGCTCGCCTTTAATTCTGTTTAAACGGGATGAACTAAAATTCGATCCATAGTAAGAATGAAATTGTTAATTTCATAATTGTCTTTTTTTTTAATTTTCCTTTTTATAGCAACATTCAAATAATTTTCCCCTTTTTTTCTTGTTAAACGGTCTATGCAACGATATCCTTATTTAATTTCAAAAAAATAGTTCCATAGATTAGTGCGTTCTGTCAAAAAACCAATAAAGTCATCAACTTTTTAATGCTAGTGTATATCGATATATTGAAACAAACAGTGTTTTATTTGGAAGCAAATTTTATTTAAAATATTCATAAATTAAAGCAGTATTATTAAATTTAAAATATTATTTCATTTAAAAAAAGAAGTTTTATTAGTGGATGTTAATTGTTCTTTCAATCGGGAAAAGTACTAAAAATGTCTTCTTCGTGAGCAATGTATTTCTAATTAACAAAAATTAAAAAATACTCCATTGACTAGATTGTACAAATTTAAAAGAATTTTATGTTCGGTAGTGGACATAAAATTCTTTTAGTCCTCTGCCCGTCCTTTTTTGTTATCGCAATCTGAATAACCCCATTGAAATTTAAGTGACAGAAATGCTTTTTTTATAAATTTATTTATTACAGTAAGTGAAATTTTAAACAAATTATGTTTACATTTTAGATCAATCGAGAAGTTTGAAAAAAAAAAATTATTTTATTTTATTTATTTGCTACTGTAAATGAAACCATAAAAAAAACCGTCCAAATATGATCTTAAGTAGTCTTTGAAACACTCGATAAGTTTGAAGTGGATAAAGGAAGAACAAACTCGAAAAAATTATTTTCACAGAAAAGAGCGGGACCGTCGTCAAAAGCATTAGAATTGATTATTTGAGAAACAAATTTTTCAGTTATTCTAATTTAAATAAGGAGACGTGCGACGAAATTTCATGAGGTACACGTTGCAAATATATCTTTTAATTTAAAAAATAAATTGGATTATAGGTTCATATCTTTTGGCGAAACCGGATCATACATACAAATGAAAACATACAGTCAAATTAAGAACCGTCTTTTTCGAAGTCGGTTAAAAGTAGATAATTTCATTTATACCTTTTTTCTTATAGGGGTCCCCGCGCGATGTTAAAAAGCTGGAGTTAATTTGGAATAACGTTTATAGCTATCAAAAATGAAACATTATATATGATATTATTTTCCACTTAAAGAAAATATTAAAAGCACAAATGATGCTTCCAATTATATAAAATGGTATTAATTGATTCCCATGATGAATATATTTCTTCCTTTATTAAAACACGGTGTCTAAAAGAAACGAAATTTCAATAATTTACAAAAGAACGTGGTTCTATTAACATTTTCGCCTCACCTTTCAATTACCGACTCTTGTTTGTTAACATAAAAAATCAAATGGATTTTTAAAGTCTTTTCTTTGATCAACAAAAAAAGATGACTTACTTGTAATGAATACATAAAATCCTATCCAACCCCATCCTATCCAATGAACTTATTCTATTCACATTCACAGGTTGACAACGCACTCGTGACTCATTGGATGTTGCGTGTGTCTATGAGCGACGGGATCGGTTACATCCACCTTATTGAATCCTCAACAATGTGCTCCCTTACGCAATGCCCACATAATGCTACGAATAGAGAGAGATCGAGAAGTCTCGCAAAAGCTGCAACCAATTGTTCATCCCATGACCACGATCACTACGTCAGGACGGTACGACTAAAATGAAGATATTTACGTACCTAAGTATATTTTCATGTGCACGGATTTAAAGTATTATAGAAACAAAAGAGGTTACTAAAAAGAAGAACTTTTTATACAGAGTCCAATGAATATGGTAACTGGTTTTAATGAATGTTCTTAATATTCTATAGCTTTAATTCTTACATAACACAAATTTTTTCTCTCATTTTTTACAAACGTAAAATACATTTAGAATAAATATTATTAAAAGTCAAGGAATGTCCTTTACGTAAAAATTGGCCGATATCTAGACTTTATCATAAGAAATCCCGTTACCGTATACCGTTTATGAAAATAAATTATACGTTAAACCGTATTAGCATATTGATTAACAAAATGTCGTTATTTATTAGGTAGTATAATAAGCAGAATAACACAAACTGGAAAAGTTTTAATAGAATTTTTCAAAATGAAACTTTAAAAGCAAAAAAGGTACTTCTACTCCACAAATGGGAATCCGTGCAAGTTTTTATGTTTAAAATTATCATTCAAAGGGTGGCTTGTCCTGTCCGCTCCCTTTCATACTTTTTTAATTTCTCGCCCCGTTTCCATGTCGTCGGAATGGCGAACCGACCATTTTGTTTTAACCATCTACATTATTTTTACAACAACAGAAATGGTACGAAATTAAGAGAGCAACAGTTTTGATTTATTTTTATACTTATTTTTGTTTGCAGTAGGAAAAACAGGGTTCAATTTTAGAAATAATCATCTTCGTGCGTGGCTGTTTTATATAATGACATGGCTTTTGTAAAATTTATTGATATCTTATATGGAATTTTTTGTGCGCCTAAAATTATTTTTGGAATACCAAATTTTTACATATTTCATGTATAATTTTTATGGGAAGGTATATTGTTGTAATGACAATACCAGCGCTTTATTTCATTACAATAGAAAAGTTATAAAAAAATTACATATAAATATAAATTTTACACTTGCGTCTTTTACCTAGAATAGAGATTCACGATACTATATATTAACTTTTTATTTCAGGTTTGCATAAGTTAACTTAACAATTAAACGATGAACTAAATAACATCAGGAAGAAAATGTAGAAGTTTACATTCGATAAATACCGCTAAAACCCGAGTGCCGGCACCGGGGATTGAACTCAGATTCGTCTCAAGTAAACAGAAGCCGATACCACAATATAATTTATTCAACGCAACAAATTTTTGTTTGTCGTGCCTTCGTAAATTTAATCGATTTGCCTTTTCTTTTATGTTTATTTATTTACAATTGCAATTCGAATAATAAACTCATTAAAATAATGAAAAGTAACACAAATAAAACGGAATACAAAATTATCATACAAATAAAACGTATGATAATTTTGTATTCCGTTGAAGTCGTTTCCAAAATCAAGATACCTTACAATATTTGCCAACTTATGTACAAATAAAATACAATAAATACAATAAAGTATTATGTATTTCAACATTTGTGGACATATAGGGAGGAAAGGTTTAATGATAAGGTTATAACAGATGTCCTATTTTGTTCAAAAGTAGCCGGGCTTTTTTGTTTGTGGAAATTGTTACTTAACATGAGATTATTTATACCAATACATAAACAATGAACCAGTATATTACCCAATATGGTATAAGTTACAAAATACGAAAGGCTAAAAAACTATAAAATCGAAATTTATGGTTTAAATAGTATTTTTTAATACTACGTAACGATAATACCAAG